>JAFVLL020013382.1:93464-181876 GCA_021397915.2 Tor tambroides | reverse complement strand
CTTTGTTTGGTTTTTTTGGTGCAATTATGTATGCAAATATGCTAATTTGCATGCAAAAATCCAGAATTTAAGGAAAATAAAATAAAATAAAAAAATCACCAAAAATAATAACAAAACCTACATTAATAATTAGAAAAAAAATTAAAAAAAAAGATTAAAAAAAAAATTTCAGGACTGAAAAAAAAAAAAAAGTGTAGCGTTGAGGGTCTTCGGGTCATTTTGACCCACGAGGGACTCTTTTGTTACAGGTTGGGGAGGGACGGATGAGGGTTAAACAATACAGTATATTTATTGATTCAGCAAGAATGGTAGCAGAGGGGAATGGTGAGTATGGATCTTGAGGTTAGATGAGTTTGTAAAGGATATACTGAAGGTACTTGTCTTTCCAGGAACTCGTGGATGACGTGGGGAAGCACACACTCCAGATCAACGGCAGAGAGAATACCAGATGTCCGACGAGGGGAGACAAACGAGGAAGACACAGGAACCCACGAGGAGGAGGAGGTAAGTATAAGCACAGGTAAGTAGCAGTTAGTTTGTAGCGTGTAGCCGGTGAGAGTCCACTTCGTATAAACGAGATCAGACAGAGTGCTGGTGTTGAGTGTGTGCTTTTATAGTACTGAGTGGATTGGGTGATTGATGAGGTGCAGGTGATGAGAATCAGTACTCAGGTGATTGAGATCGTGGTAACGGATTGGCGGTGGAACCTGGCTGATCTGTGACAAGAACATGCAGCAACTAAGAAATTAATTTTTCTAGTTAGATATTTAATTTGTTAAGGAAAATTAATGGTCTGGTTTCTACAACTTTCACTTTGGAGCAAAATTCTGGCTTTAAACTTGAAAGAAATAAAGATCTGACATTTATCGTGATCATTATCGATATCGACTGATATATGAAAAAAATTATCGTGATAATTTATCGTGAAATTATTAAATTATCGTGATAATTTTTTTGGCCATATCGCCCAGCCCTATTTTAAAGTATTCCACAATCTTTTTACGCACTCTTTCACAGATTGGAGAGCGTCTGCCCATCTTTAATTCTGAGAGACTCTGCCTCTCTAAGACATCCCTGTTATAGCTAATCATGTTACAGGCCTGATGTCATTTAACTTAATTAGTTGCTAGATATTCTCCCAGCTGAATCTATTCCAAATTTCTTGCTTTTTCAGCCCTATGTTGCCCCTGTGCCAACTTTTTTGAGACCTGTAACAGGCATCAAATTTGAAATGAGCTCATTTAGTGGATAAAAGTGAAAAAAATTCTCTGTTTAAACATTTGTTATGTTCTCTATGTTCTGTTGTGAATAAAATATTGGCTCATGTGATTTGAAAGTCTTTTAGTTTTTATTTTATTCAAATTTTTTTTAAAAAAGTCCCAACATTTCCGGAATTCGGGTTGTAGTTAGGCATGGTGTTTTAGCTACTGTTGCATCACTGAATATTTTCAGTTGACCTCAGCACTGAATGTGATGTAACCAGCTGTAATTCTACATTAGGGCCTTTTCCTCATTTTATCTTTAAAAATGATCTTGTCTTTCTGCGACATCTGAGAATTTGCATGTGTAACTTGTGGTAAACCAAACACATTGCATTTGAAATCTTTAGGGTCAAGAACTTTGTTGCAAGACATGTTTCATTTTTGGGAAATCAGGCAGCATTTTTTTCCTTCCCACTTCTTGCTGACTCAACTCCCAACAGGCTGAATTTTTGATTTTGACCTAGAAAGTCTTCATTATTTTTCATTGCATCCTTTTCTGAAATGGCAAGACAAACCATTGCCTGATTTTAATCAAAACATAAAAGAAACCCATTAAAATGACAAAGACAGCAAAGATTATTGTTAAAGGTTTTGGTAAAATCAGAATCAGAATCAGAAAGAGCTTTATTGCCAAGTGTGTTTACACACACAAGGAATTTATCTTGGTGTTAGGAGCTTCCAGTACTTAAGTACAAACATAGTGCAGACAACATATTATTAAGGTAATAAAAACACTAATAATGAAGAGAATAGACAAAAAATTATAAATAACAACAGTAATAAAAATAAAAATATACAGAAATGAAAAAAATGTCCATAGACAGAACTGTGAATGTGCATATGTCCTATGTATGGATGAAGGTTTGATGAGTTATTTACAGATGGACAGTACTGGGGTGTGTTATGTATTGTTCAGGTGGGATATGGCCTGGGGGGAAAAACTGTTCTTGTGTCTGGCTGTTCTGATGCTCAGTGATCTGTAGCACCGGCCAGAGGGCATCAGTTCAAAGAGAGAGTGAGCTGGGTGTGAGGGGTCCAGAGTGACTTTCTTAGCCCTTTTCCTCACTCTGGAGATATAAAGATCTTGGAGGTTGGGTAGAGGGGCACCGATAATCCTCTCAGCAGTCCTGACTGTCTGTTGATGTCTGTTTTGGTAGCTGAGCCAAACCAAACAGTTATAGATGAACACAGGACAGACTCGATGATGGCAGAGTAGAACTGTTTCAGCTGCTCCTGTGGCAGGTTGAATTTCCTTAGCTGGTGGAGGAAATACAGCCTCTGCTGGGCCTTTTTCACAATAGAGTCAATGTGAATGTCCCACTTCAGGTCCTGGGAGATGGTGGTGCCCAGGAACCTGAATGACTGTACTGCAGCCACAGAGTGCTGTCCATGGTGGGGGGAGTGCAAGGGGGTTCCTCCTAAAGTCTACTATCATCTCCACTGTTTTGAGCGTGTTGAGCTCCAAGTTGTTGTGACTGCACCAGACAGCCAGCTGCTCAAAATAATCCAGAAGGCCAGGCAGGGCAAGTATTCAAAATTCTTACTGACAGTAAGATTCTGAAAATATAGGTCACTTTATACCCTGATAATTATACATTCCCTAGCTGTACATTTACCCTTATGTAAGAGACCCTTACCCTAAGTAAGAGATTTTATAAAGTCCATAAAAGGGTAAAATTATCAAGAGAATAAAGTTTAAATGTGCATCAAAGAATTAAATGCAGAAAAGTGCGAGAAGGTGAAGAAATATAAGATGCTGGCCTTGCTAGCGCTGCAATTACACAATGTATGTGTGTAGAAAAAAAAGACATTACAATTTAAAGTAATGGGTTATTATATTATAGATTAAAAATTAATAACTAATGATTTAAATTCTTAAATTCTTCAACATTCATTTTCAAAGGCAAGCAACAGAAAGCTGAATTTGTAGTGTGTGTTTTTTTTTCTCACTCTCAGTTTTATTTTGTGGTTAGAGAACGATTGTCGACGCACAAGTGAAGACCGACACCTTGTGTTGACAAGTGAAACTGCGCCTAGTTTCAACCTAATTTAAACGCGTCCTTGTGAAACTCCAGCATCCGGGCACTCCGTCATCCGGGGTTTGCCTCTGCCTTGTTCTTTTCTCTGTTTATAAACAGAAAGAGCGCAGAATGGTCGATGCGTCGTGACGTCACCCCTACGACCACGTCACTCTATTTTGACCTTCCAAAATGTTTTTCACACCGACCGAGAAACACAACCCATCAAAGTTCACCTGCATTTAGTTACAATCCGAGCAAGCAAGCGCGCATTCGATATCAAATACACTTCTTTTTTATTGCCACATGTAACGCACGTGTCGTCCGGTTCCAGGAACTGCAACAATATTAACCTTTAATTTGCCAGAGAGCTTAGAGTAAGCCCTACGAAAACGGTCGGGGGAAAAAATAAACATCTCAGATGAACTCTACGACGAACTCTATCTAAACGATATCGCACTATTCGATTCCCCGCTAACGGTTTCAGAACTAATGAAAAGTAAACAAGGATTCAAATCACGCCCCGCTCCGGTCCGTTAATCCATGACGTGTTTTCCACGCGCCATCTCCATGTTTAAATAAAATACTACTACTACTACTACTAATAATAATAATAAAACACCTGTCCGCAGAGTTTTGTCTGACATCTGGACATTGTCATACTGTGTTATTATCATAAAATCATGTAAAATAACTGTTGCAGTGCTGCAAAGCTATTAACTTTTTACCAATGTACAGTGAAGATTTACTAGTCATTAGCTACTTTTATAAATAACTGCAACATGAATTCAAAATGTTACCCTTAATCTAGTCTGCATTGTTTGAACATCTGTTTTGAGAAATTAATTTTTCCCATTCGAGAAATGAATCCCGCATTCATGAGGGATTTATATGTCCTCCTGAAACTGCTGCTTGTATAGGGTATACGGCCGTTAGCAGCATGAAAAATATAAACAAATTTTATTCAAATTATGAACGGATTATATTTAGCCTAGAAAGTGCACGAATACCCTTTCTTTATAATGACTAAAAGGTGTCCTTACGTCAGTTCATCGCGATCTCACGAAGTTCCTTTATAATCAATGAACCTCTTAAATTTACATCGTGTTACAGTGAGAGGATTCATAGCGTGCAGGGAAAAAAAATCCGCCGTTTAGAGGTGAGTGAACGCAATGGCAATCACAGGTGTTCAAGAAATCAACAGATATGTCTGTGATTGGCTACATTGCTCAGCGCTGCGAAAACACGTTGTAAATATAATCTTTTGGCGAGCAAATACAAATACGCACTGGAACATTAACCAAATCTGTTTCACCAATATCCTATACAGTTTTAACTGTATTTAAAACTTTTTTTGACTGCGTGAGAAAATGGATGTGTGGCGTGAGAGCGTGAGAAAAGTGTCAGTTGCGTGAGTCTCACGCTGAATGCGTGAGAGTTGGCAGCTCTGGTTTCAGAACTAATGAAAAGTAAACAAGGATTCAAATCACGCCCCGCTCCGGTCCGTTAATCCATGACGTGTTTTCCACGCGCCATCTCCATGTTTTGACTACCACCACCAACAGCAACACGGTGAACCCTGCCAACACATAGCCGTTGCGCTTGCAATCCCCTCTGTGTTTTTCAACAAAATGGCTGATTTAGGGGATGATACCGGAGCGAGAGCCCTACTTGCGCTCAAATCTGCGCCTTGTAGCCCGGTGGCTGTTTCTGTCCCGCCGATGTACACGCTTTCCTCCTCGACTTCGCCCGGAATCACATCATCCATGTCCCTCTCCCCTCCGTCGCAGGCCCTCGCTCGCCTGGAAGGCAGGGACTTCGAGTTCGCCATGCGCCAGAGAACGGTCACCGTGGGGCGGAATTCGTCGCACGGCTCCGTGGATGTCAACATGGGCCACTCGAGCTTCATATCCAGGAGACATCTGCAGATCACCTTCGAGGAGCCGCATTTCTACCTGCGCTGTCTCGGCAAGAACGGTGTGTTTGTCGATGGCGTTTTCCAGAGGAGAGGCGCACCTCCACTTCTCCTGCCAAGGGAGTAAGTTACTAAAATGAGATCTGTTTCGTTACTTTAGCTTCTGTGGCCAGATGGCAAGCACCTATTCACTTGGAGAGCGAATGCACTACACATACAAGAGATTAAATTAACCTGCTTAATGCAGCGCCTGCATAATCCGACTAAACTACATGCTAGAGAATACGAGAACTGTCAGAAACCGACTTCAGGGTAACTTACTTTGAGTTTATGATGTAACGTACTAATTATTTTGTGCATTTATTTAGAGAAAAAATGCAACTGCTACAAACTTGTTTTGGCTCAGGATAATCTGACAGTATGTGCATTAATCTGCTACTGTGAGTGTAGTATGCTCTTAAAAATAAAGGTTCTAAATTGCCATCAATGGAAGTGAATAAACTTAAATATCCATGGAACTTTTCAAATGCAGAAAAGGTTCTTTAAAGTTAAAAAAGGTGCTTTAGATTTCTCAGATGTTCTTCAAAATGGTTCTTTTAGGAATTTTAGGTTCTTTTGGGAACCAAAATTGGTTCTTCTATGGCATCACTGCACAAACAACCTTTTGGAGCCTTTATTTTTAAGTGTATTTGAATCAGTTAAAGGGATAGTTCACACAAAATTACAATTCTGGCATCATTTCCTCACCCTCGTGTGCCAAACTTATATGACTTTATTCCTTCGGTGTATTTCTACAACTTTTTTTTTTTTCTCAGGAAATGTTGACCAAGGCTGTCAGTTCTGTCTGAAATCCTGTTGTGTTCCATTGAAGAAATGCAAGTTTGAAATAACTTGAGGGTGTGTAAACAATAACACATTTTTAATTTTTGGCTCAAGTATCCCTTTAGGCCCCGGATCTGGATCGGTCAGTGGATCTGGATTTTCTATATAAATTTACTGACCCCTGAGTGTTTGTTTTGGTGAGGTTGGCACTCAAGACGGTTAAAATACAAACTTGAAAAGTTAGACGTTTCACATTACGACCACAGGAACTGTGTGCACGACAGAGACTGGATCCACCACATGATTTCGTGGGCAGATGTGAGATACAGGCCGCATTTATGACACATATCAGTAGTAACCGCTTTATGATCTTCTGCAGACAAAGAACAGAGGGGAAAACCTAGTAATACTATAATGAAGCATTCGAACAACTATGTTTGAGTAGTAATATGGCATTGTTTTTACACAGTCCTCATGCAGTCTTATTTTTGTTTAGATTGTTTACAGTTCAAAACAATCATTACAGTTGTCAGTATAAAGTGTCATTTTGTTCATTTCAATTCATTTCTGTGATTTCAAGTTTTTGGAATTTGAAACTGGTTTTTAACAATTCATTTTCAAGTTATTTGAGTTTTCAAAGTATCTTATTTTCCTTTCAAATTATTTGAAGTTGGAACATATTTGGAAATTGATTTCAAAATTGAATTTATTGAAACAAACAGTAAAAAAAAAAAAGTAGTGAAGTTTTGAAATCTTGCATTTAAAATATAAATTTGTATTTAAAGACAATGTTCTTTTTTTAACATTACTCTTCCCAGGTTTTAGTTGATGTTCTGCTTACACTAAGTTACAAGTTTTGCAGTATAAATAGTTATGATTATCTTAGTAACAATCACCTTTAGAAAACCAATCTGTGAGTATTTGATGATCCTACTAAATTAGATGTTTTTGATAAAGTATACCACAAGTAAAGCAGTTTCATTATCAGTAATCTGTAGAGTTAATAATCAGTATGAAAGCAGTTCTCATGCCATTGACAGTTTTAGCCTCAAATGTAAACACTAACGATTGAGAAGTGGATAAACTAGTTAACTAGATCAGACTGAAAGTCTCTGCGTAGTTGTGCTGAACAGTATTGTTGTGACTAGATTTCAGCTCTTTGTGACTCTTAGATTTTATTAAAATCACTATTTGGCTTCCTCGTTCTTATCAGAATTGCTGGTACTGTGACTCGGTGTGTGCCATATGTCTTATCAATGCAGTGTAGATCTGTGGAGCTTGTTGTCATGGAGGTCAGAGCGACTATTCCTTCAGACTGCTGTGAAAACATGGACAGACTGAACCCATAATGGGTGCATGCCAAGCCAGCCATTCACAACAACTGCAGTGTGTATGCTGTAGCATTAAATGTGACTTCCTGGTGCAGCACTTGTGTAAATACGTCCCGTGGAGGCGGTGCACCAATTCATCATTCTCTCTAGCTGCACTGCCGACAGTTCAAAAACTGAGAAACGGGATGAAAGGGAGGGTTCATTTTTACTCGAAAGTTCACATTTTGTTGGTCCCAAACAGAACCATAGCCTAACAGTTACATAATTAGAGTTTTCACACAGATTATTTGTCTTGTGTTCACTGTTCATGTATCATCTTTAATGGCAAAGTAGAGGTTTGATTATCAATCTAAAATGCCATACAAACCTTTCTACAGGCTCAAGGACATAGATTCAGTATAGCAGTATAGAGATCATCTCTGAGCGGTGTGGCTGTTGTTAATGTTAAATGAAGTCTGTGAGGGAAATGCAAGGAAAAATCTCTGCAGTTTTCCACCAATCTCAAAACATTGTCATTGTTCTATGGTCAGAAATCAAGTATAGACTACCGTTCAAGTTGTTTTTTTTTTTTTCCTAAGAAATTAACACTTTCATTCAGTAAGGATGCAGTAACATATGTGACAAAACATTTAGAATGATACAAAAGATTTCTCTTTCAAATAAATGCTGTTTTTTAACTTACAGTTCATCAAAGAATCACAAAAATACTAAGCAGCAGAACTGTTTTCAAAATTGAAAATAAGAAATGTTTCTAAGCAGCAAATTGGCGTATCAGAATGATTTCTGAAGGATCATGTGACACTGAAGATGGGAGTAATGATGCTGAAAATTCAGCTTTACCATCACTGGAATTACATATATTGAAATATAAAGAAATATTGCTGTTTTTACGGTATTGTTAATCAGTGCATGTGAGCATTCTTTCAAAAACATTAAAAAAATCATACCGACTTCAAACTTTTAAACGGTATGTCAAAAGTTAGTGTGTTTATTGGTTTGCAAGGTTTAAGGGACAAAAAGCGCTTTCCACATATTAGCACTGATCTCATAAAATCAACTTTTATGCCTTAATGTGTCTGTATTCTTCTCTGCAGGTGCACATTTCGTTTTCCCAGTACGGTGATAAAGATTCAGTTTACGGCGCTGTACCACAAGGAGACAAAGAAGGAGGAGGCTCCTGTATCCCCTGTGAGACATCTTTACCCTCAAATCTCTCCGCTGAAAATCAGCATTCCTGAAAATGACTTCAGAAGTATGATGAGTCCCCTGCCTTCACCGACAGGAACTATTAGGTACGACTTCATCCGAACGACCACGCACAGAAAAACCGTTTCATTAGAGAACCAGTTCTTTTCCAGATCTTTTAGAAAGTAAATTTTGTTCTCATAATGTTGCTGAAATGCAAACAAATTAAAAATAAACAAAAGCAAAAACTTGCAGCACAGCAATGTGTTTTCTGTGCAAAACTGCAGAAATATATGCAGTAGTGAAAGGTTTATCAATAATTGGACAACTAAACAATAGATTTTGCATATTCCTATTATTATGTCTATTTAAGCAAAAGTCAAATTTGAATACGTTTCTAAAGTACAATCCTGCATTTATGCTGAAGCATCAGAATTTGCATGCAATAGGAGACGCTTGATTTTGATGGGTGTTTGAAGCTGTCAGGCCTCATTGTATTTGTAGTCAGATGCAATAGTGGTGGGAAAAGCCTGCCCCTGGCGGCCTCTCCGCTCTTCTGCACCACGTGTGGCCCTCAAAGCGAGCATGCTGTGTGCACATACCGTATATGGCATGTGCTGAGCTTGGAGCGCTCTGATTGGTCGGTCAGAAAGTGTTGTGGTTTGGTGTTTTGAGCCACAGATAGTTTCCTTTTTCTGAGGCCTCCAAACACCCCCCTCATCCCACTTCTTGGACTGCTTCTACACCCAACACAAACAGACACATGCTTTCTGTCCTTTCTGATTCCTCTTCCCTTACTGGGGGGAATATTTCCTTCTATTCAGCTCTTCAAGCATTGGAACTGGTTATCAACGACTGAGCTGCAGTTTCTGCTGTAGTATTTTCCTCTCGTAGGATTCAGTCTGTGTGAAGTGATAGATTAGGGACATTTCCCAGATACAAACTAAGCTTACAATGAGCTTAGTTTATTATGCACAAGTTTCAGAAATTAACATTTGAACCACATTTTTTACACAGCTTTTATTAGTCTAGATTAATGTTATAAAAATATTGCTGTTCATTGTTAATTGGAGTTTGTTCATAATACATTAAGTATTGTTCATTTTTATAAATGTATTTATATTATTCACTATCTTCCAAAGGTTTGGGGTCCATAAGATTTTTTGTAAAGACGTATCTTATGCTCAAGGCTGCATTTATTTTATCAAAAATACAGTACAGACGGTAACATTGTGAAATATTATTACAACTTGAACTGTATTTGTTAATGTATTTTAAAATGTAATTAATTCTTCTAATGGCAAAGCTGAATTTTCAGCATCATTACTCTGGTCTTCAGTGTCACTGATCCTTCAGAAATCATTCTAATATCCTGATTTGCTGCTCAAGAAACGTTTCTTCTTCTTATCAATGTTTTCAGGCATCTTACATGAATATAAAGTTCATAAGAACAGCATTTATTTTAAATATTTTGTAACCATGTAAATATCTTTACTGCCACTTCTGATCAAGTAAATGCAAACTTGTTGAATATAAGTGTTAATAATGGAAAAAAATCTTACCAACCTAACAATGGTAGTTTATACTATAAAAATGAGTTTAAATAAGTGTTGAAAAAGTATTTTTCATTCATTCTTAGATCGTATTTACATAATGTATTGGATAATGTCAAATAAAATTAAATGCTGGGTTGAGTTATTTTTTGATTCAGAAAAGATTTCTGTTAGTTAAGTGGGGTTAATGATCAATTGGTTAAATAGTTGTCTTCTGTAAATCATTGCTGCACATGACCCTTTGGAATCACGTGGCTGTGCTTCAACAACCTTCACTGTTTATACTACAGTATGTTTTGAACTTGAGTAGCACTAGAAGTGGTGGCTTGTTATTGCTTTTAATATAAATCCATTGCATAATGCATATTTGTTGACTCAAAACATGTTTCAGATGAGTTCATCACATCAAACCTAGTAAACTGGGTCAGTTCTGAAAGGCTCTTGGACAGTAAATATAAATATAATCCAAAATGCATGAAATATTTCTTTACTTGATACCAATAATGAATTATTGGTAGAGACATATTATTATTTTATTGTATTATATTTTTAAAATAATTTTATAATTTGGGATCCATATTATGATATAAATTATATAAATTCCAATAGAAATTCCTTAGGGTTTTATTTTTAACTAGGACATACATTTTGCTTTTGAATAATTTTATTTATTTTTACGTTTAATTGACACTGTTTTAGTATAGAAGTTTCAGTTTTAGTGCAGAAGTTTCAGGCTGTATTTTTTGCTTGTCCTTAAGTTGTTTTTTTAATACGGTCCAGCTGTTGTGAAAATGCTGCCTCAGGACTGGACTTCAACCCAAAGCACCCCGCCCGCTGTGCCCGCATGCACACAATTGCCTTCTCCCGGCCAGCCGCTCAGAGAGGCCTGTTTGTCTCTGGCCGCGCAACATAATGGAGCCTGCAGCACAACAGCCTTATCTGAGCGCTCTGTTGTGCCCTGCTGTCAGAAAGCCAGCAGTAAAAAAATAACACAGCGAGTGAAGGAATGGTGGGGTGTGTCTGTGTTATGGGAGACTTACCGAGCTGTTGACAATAAACGACAGCCTTAAAATAGCGTTGCTCAGGATGTCTTTCTGTCACTATCAGTCTAAATAATAGAGTTATTATCATTACATTTCGGAAACCCTGCGGCTAATGGCTCAGTAATTATTTTGTTTGTTTATCTGAATGGTTGGGTTTATAGGGCACAGGGCCACCTACTGGCACATTGTTTTTCATGTCAGGTGCATAACTAAGGTTATAATATGGGTTATGATGTTGTGGGTTAATTTCAATGTGTGTGTGTGTAATCTGCTGTCAGTTATCACAGGCAGTCAATCCAACATGTCCCTTAGTTTGTAAAAACAAACAGGAAACATGTTTAAACTGACACACTTAAAATGGGGGCTAGAAGGCAAGCAAGTCGGAGGGTTAAAAAGCAGAAACTTGAAGCTTGGATTTTTGCACATGTGGTTGTTCATGCATTAAATTGATCAAAAGTGAACTTTCTATTCATCAAAGGATCCTGAAAAAAAAGTATCACGGTTTTCGCAAAAATATTAAGCAGCACAACTGTTTTCAAAATGAATAATAATGAGATGTTTCTTGAGCAGCAAATCAGCATATGAGAATGATTACTGAAGGATCGTGTCACACTGGAATAGTGATGCTGAAATTTCAACTTTGCATCACAGGAATAAATTATACTTTAAAATATATTAAAATAGAAAACAGTTATTTAAATTGCAATAATATTACAGCTTTTGCTGTTTTTTTATCAAATAAATGCATCTTTGGTGAGCACTAAAGATTACCTTTAAGACTTAAAGGGGTTATATGATGCTTTTTTTAAAGATCATTATTTTGTGTATTTGGTGTAACAGAATATGTTGACATGTTTTATTGTTCAAAAATCACATTATTTTTCAAATACTGTACATTATTGCAGGTCCTCTATGCCCCACCTCTCTCAAACGCTCCTCCTGATTCAGAAGCACCAGATTTTCATAGCAAAGTCAGAATTAGCCTACCTCCTCTCCTAGGTTCATGAAACAGTCGTCCATAAAATACGTTGTTTTTGTGTTGTAAGTAATCTTAATGATTCCTAAATGCATCTACTATCGGAAGGCCAAATAAAGTGCTTTTGCTTTCACCTAGAAACACACAGCGTCTCCCTGACATGGCTTCATCAACACTACTGCGGTTACTGAAACCACGCCTTCTTTCTTTGCGTGAACAGTTGGGCTGAATTATGCAAATATTTCCACATCTTGACGTCAAGATGTGGGGGCGTGTTTGAACGAGCCATTTTAGGGGGGTGTGGCAGAGTCTTAACTTTGATAAAGAATATCTCTTTGGTTTTGAGATTTTAGACTTTGCAACTTCAGGGATCTTATCTATGCACAATCAGCGCGTAACACTCCAAAGAGAAAGGAAAATTTGAAATCGCATCATATGACCCCTTTAAAATTTAATTGTAATATAATGATAAACAGGCATATTCCTTAATCCTCTGATGCAGTCTTCTTGGACTGTTATAGATTGTTGTCACACCTTTATGTCCATATTTTCTCCACTCAGTGTTCCCAATTCCTGCCCGGTGAGCCCTCGGGGTGCAGGTTCCTCGGGATACCGCTACGGCCGCAACATCACCTCAGATCTCCAGCTGGCAGCAGAGTACGCAGCCAAAGCTGTGTCAGAACAGCGCACTGAAGCCACAGGAGGTGATAGTCCTAAGGTAAGAGCCTCCAACATCCTAATGCATGTCAGTGTCAACATCAGTGTGTTTGTTCCCAAGATTCACTGTCTGCGATTCCTTCAGGATGAGTCCAAACCTCCATACTCGTATGCTCAGCTGATAGTCCAGGCCATCTCGTCTGCACCGGACAGACAGCTAACACTAAGTGGCATCTACGCTCACATCACCAAGCATTATCCCTACTACAGGACGGCCGACAAAGGCTGGCAGGTCAGTTTATTTGCTAAAAATTGTTTTTTGTTGGTCTGTCATGTTTGTGTGCTAATTTGCATTCTCTTAATCTCATTTCACTCCAGAACTCCATTAGACACAACCTATCTCTGAACCGCTACTTTATTAAAGTGCCGCGCTCACAGGAAGAGCCAGGCAAAGGTTCCTTCTGGCGTGTGGACCCCTCATCAGAGTCCAAGTTGGTGGAGCAGGCCTTCAGAAAGCGCCGACAGAGAGGAGTGTCCTGTTTCCGCACACCGTTCGGCCCGCTGTCCTCAAGGTGAGATGTCTCAGACCCCCGCTAACCCTGCACGCACCCGCCGTCCCCTTATAACACTCACACTTTCTGATGTAATAGAAGCCTGCTTAGCCTATTCTGTTTCCCTTTTTATTCCCCTTCTGTCTGTTTCTTCACTGGGCAGAACAAAGTAAGTCTGTCGCCTGTTTGTATTTAATCTGTTTCATTTGTTTAAGGAGTCATTTGGTAAAGCAGCATCAGTCACATCCATCCTTATGCTCTCTGCTTTTAACACTCTGTATATTCTCGCATTAAACTTGGGTCCAAAATTAACTGTCTGTAATGCATAATTTAAACATTGAAAATTGCAATGTTTTAGTATTTTATAGGGATGCACTGAATGTTCAGCAACCGAAATTATGCCGAATAAGAAAAGAACGAATTAATTACCGAACAATGACGTGACGCGATCAAATAGAGGCGTGTGCTAATGCAGCAAACCTGTCGGCAGTGTGTAAGCATTTAAAAGTGTCAGAGAAAGACCGACAGCCAGAGACTGCTTAGCGCTGCATCTCATGTCTCCGATGAGAAGAGGAAGGGGTGGTTGTTGCTGGTTACTGTATGATGATTGAAATTGCGAAATGGCCTCAAACGATTAGTAAGTATGCTGCAGAACGTTATGTTTTCAAATATACTCACGAATTGCATGTATTCAAACAGTGCTGCACAAGCTCATGGCACGATCTGCTTGTTAGCCAGGGTTCAAAGTCCAAATCTGCGCTGAAACAGTGTTACTCGTCAGTTGCTCAGTAACATTTTTATGCATTTTAAAATAAAAGAAAAGTAAGACAATAATAATGATAATAATAATTACGACAGCTCTATTAATGCATTTATTATGACACTCACACATAGTGTTCAAATTGGGATCTGTAATAATTTCTAATGTTTTAAAAAAAATTATCTTCTGCTCAGCAAGGCTGCATTTATTTGTACAGTAAAAAAATACATAACTGATTCAAGAAGGGGATCTCAAAAATGGCCAAAAAATATTATTTTACTAACTTATTAATTTTAAGTTAAATTGTGCTTTGGTATAGTGTCTGCTAGAATGGTAAAAAATGATCAGTGTTAAGTAAGCATTTTTAAATTGTTGTTTTGTAATTGATTTTTTCTTTGAAAAGCTAGACAAAACAGTAAAAAGCACATTTTGGCTATTTAATTTATGCAATGTTGAAAATAATTGGCAAAATATATGGGGGAAAAAATGCAAAAAAAAAAAAAAACCGCCTTCGGCCCAGTGTTTCATTTTGTTCGGCTTTGGCCAAGAATTTTTATTTCGGTGCATCCCTAGTATTTTAGTAAGAGCCACCACTTTACCAAGAGACTGGCTGATGGGATCCTCTAAGACATTCACAGATTTAATAATTAACTTATCTTAGGATCAACTAACTTTGTATCAATGTCAAGAAAACTATATCAGTGTCAAGAAAAACGTATCAGTGTCAAGCGATTGATACTTTTGTTCAACAAAAGCCCTATTCAGATGGGAATTATTTCTCATGGGGACGTAAGTGATTTTCACCATTTACAGGCGGTAGTTGGTGATTTAATTGCCGTCCGAATCCAGAATGTCGGTGTTTATCAAATAATTTAATCAAATAATAAATAACATTATATATTATAAAATATTTTTTTAATAATAACAATACATTTTACATAAGTATTTTTTTAATACAGTTTACACAATAATAAGAATAAGTTTGTAAATAAAATTAATTTTACAATCATATGACTGGCCACGTGAGCAGCGCGTTCCCGGGTTCGTAGCGTCACAGAACTCGCACCTCCACTGTGAATAAATCACTGTCCGAATTCATAAGTTTTATCACTGAGGTGATATGTAAATGTATTTTTACAGACGTCCATATGAGAAACAATTACCGTCCGAATCGGGCTAAAGACACATTAAATTGGTCCAAAGTGACCGTAGTAAAGACATTTTTAATGTTAGAAAAGATTTCTGTTCCCAATAATCCTGATAATAATGTAAAATAATACAAAAATATTAAACAGGACAGCAGTGTGTGTTTATATATACATGTATGTGTGTAATATATATATATATATATATATAATATGTGTGTGTGTGTGTGTATATATATATATATATATATATACCACAGTTCTTTCTGGTCCTCGAATCTGATTGACTGATAGGAGTGTGATATTCTAGTGATAACAGAACTGTTTCACCATTTGTATCACTCCGTTTGCAGTATTTCTCACAGTGAGAGTCATGGCAGACGCCCAAATCCACTATAATTTTATAAATAATAGTGGTCGACCGATATTGGTTTTTTTGACAGCCGATGCCGATATCTTGGAAAGCAGGGTGGCCGATGGCCGATATAAAGTTGATATAATTGTATTTATTTTAATTAAGATTTAAAAAATTTGAAATATTTGAAAATTATAAAATAAACATAAGTAATTTTCACAAATAAATAAATATTTAATAAAAATATAATTAAAAAGGAAGTAAACACTAACCAACAGGACGCTCAGTATTCTGGGAAGTTTGTGTGCATTGGGAATCATATTTTTTCGAATAAAGCTAAGGTAACACTCATTTTACATACAGCACACCGAATATGACAGGGGGCAAAAGCATAGAGCACAGCATAATTTTAAATCTCTAGTTTAACATTTGTCGATCGCACATCTCCAGTGAAGCTGAACTCTCCTCCTGTCCGCTTTCAATTTGCACGGATTGACCATCACGCAGAGCACACGCGATCACGCAGGATAAAAATGCACATTTTATAAGATCTCACAGCTGGATCCGATATATATAAGTTTGCAAGGTTTGTGAAATTAAATGTTCATTAGACATTCAAAGATTTGTTTAAATGATGTAAATGCATATTTGCTAAATGCTGACGGCAAGAGAAAGTATTATAATGTTTGCCTTTCTATTACTAATAATATGAAAGCAATCGTTGTAATACTTTTATGTATACATTTTAATCCCTTTGCTTAACAGTTCTATCTGAATATTAGACAGACCTCTATCCATATTAGACAGAACTGTTAAGGACGGTGGCGAACAAGAGGGAGAATGTGAGCGCTATGTGCTCAGGCCATAGACTGTAAAAAAAGATGGACAACGCGTCTCCGCTTCCTTCCACTATATAAAGTGAAGCCAATACATCTCAGTATGGCCGTTGCCATCTTGAGTAAATGACGTCATTTGGAGCCCGAGTCTGCGCAGTAGAGTCGTGAGGTGGAGCCGCGGAATCAAACTCCCGCCCAAATTCACGCAGACCCAATCAACAATAACGACACGCCCCGTTTTTATAGCATCAAATTACTAGCTAAAATCAAACTTATCACAAAAATGAACAATTGAACATATATCAGCGTGATAAAAACTACCTTAAATGACCAAAACCATATTTCGGAAAATTGTATTGGAAGTGTAATTTATTTTTTTATTTTGACCGAAGTCCCATTCGTTTACATGGAGAGGGCGGGGTTTATGACCTGTACTGCAGCCAGCCACCAGGGGGCGATCAAAGAGCCCGCAGCGTCACTTTTAAACTCGAGTGAGACACACCCGGCTCAGGCGCTGCTGTTCTCAGCACCGTCAAAATAAAAGTCCCGCGGCGAACGCATCGGCCAAACAGAAAAACTTGCCGGCCGATGCCGATATTCGAAAAATCCCAAATATCGTCCGATATATCGGTCGACCACTAATAAATAATACTGTTTTGTGTCATGGAATGTAGTTTTAAGCATTTTTAGGCGAGAATGTACTTGTTTAGACTTCATATATGCAGTTTGTTAATAAAGATAATGTCTGTTTGAAAAATTACTGCTACGTTTTCAGAGACGTCAGCTCCAGGTTGCCAGCAGGCGTTCAGCGCTCATAAACCTGCCAAGAGCAGCTTTACCTCAGCCAGATCTTTTGTAATTTGCTGCTGGCTCTGATGTCTCTATAGTGGTTAAATATGAGATATAATTTTTTGGGGGGTAAATCTAAAGGGCAGTCTTTGGTTACTAGTTCTAAAGTGACATTTTCTAGTAACAGAGGCTTGGGCTCAGCTGTTAAACTGTCAACTTGAGATTTGAATCCAGTAGGAAGGAAGTAGTTCTGCACAAAAGAAGGTTTTTAAAGACACTCCGTTGTTATGTATTTACACACTGTTGGTGTTGAACTGTTGTACAAACGCAGTATCACACGAGTAGCAGTGCAATATTGGTGTATATCGGCACACTGTGATTACCTACGGCCGAATTACAGCTGTGCCGATATACAACCATATCACAATGCTACAAGCGTTTTTTATATATATATATATATATATATATATATATGTGTGTGTGTGTGTGTATAATAAATTATGTGATGTAATTATGCTAAGTTTAACATTTCAAATTGTACAGATTAACATTAGTCAATATGTTATATAAGACACCTCCATCCAAAATTGAGTTGACTAGTGAGGTGCCTCCTATTTAGAGGCTGTAAGTTCACATTTAAAAAAGTGTCCCATTTCTGCACCCTACAAGGCACCACACAAAGTTGTCAAAAATGGTTGTCTCCAAACAGGATTCCCAAACCATTATTTGCTAGGCTCAAACAAAAAGAGCAGTGTTTTGAAAGTTTCACCCTTAAAAACTTCACGCTCATTTCTGAAAGTGGTCTCTGCACATTTAATAAACAATTTTTGTGCTGTAAAATGTTCCCGTTCAAATTGTTCAACTTAGGCAGGTGAGGCAAGAAGTTATTTTTGGACCCTGCTTGGCAAGTAACATCTGAATATGTATGTGTAGCATTCACAGTGTGTATGAGAGTTTCTGTGGCATATGACTGACACATCATTGTGTTGGTTTCAGGAGTGCTCCAGCATCTCCCACCCACTCCGGCCTCCTCTCTCCACATTCGAGTGGCCTCCAGACCCCTGAGTGTCTGTCACGAGAAGGATCACCAGTGTCTCATGAGCATGACTTTGGTTCTAAGCTTGCTTCTGTGCCCGAGTACCGATACTCCCAGAGTGCACCAGGTGAGCGTGTTTCCTTTCATAGCACTGCAGTACTGACTGACTGACTGCACGGCAGTGTGCGTGACTAACAGTGTTTGGATTTAAAGTCTCCAAATAGAAACAATACTTACTTGAGTACATTTTTCCAGTAGTGTGATAGTAGTTCAGCTGTTGTCAAAACAGTGGAGCTTTTCCTGTTTAAAATTAGTATTTTTTTGTAGGTTTTTTTTTTTAGCTTGACAAAGTTTCAAGTCAAATTTGTTTAGCACTTTTCACAATACATACCATTTAGAAGAAGCTTCACACAAAATCATGATGTTAATGTTTGTACGTTGTGTTTATATGATTGTCTATGGTTTCATGCCACATTTAGCAAATTAGAACAAATTTTACATTTTGTGATGGTATAAACAATCAAGCATTTCTGATCTGTATAGTAGTATTAGTATATTTCGCCCTACACGAGTATACTAAATGTATGTGCATAAAGTTGGACATACTCATATATCCAACTTTATATAAAGAGCTGGGTCATAATATAGTTACATTTTGCAATGAAACAAAAAACAAAAAAAAACAGGCAGTTAGGATTTGTGACATATGCTGTGTTCAAGTCCTCCTGGGACGTTCATAGTTATGAGTTGACAAGTCGTAATAACGACGTCAGGTGCGTTCAAGTCACTTTGGTCAGAACAATATGGCGATTTAACTTTTCTGCATAAAATTCAACGATTTTTTAAACTAACGTTACATCTGCAAAATGATGAATGAAGAATGTGCATCATTGTGTTTTTGCTTTTTTCTGTTTTTATTCAATTTATGAAGGTGATGTAAACTGAATCATTATATGTTTGATGGTAATTATACTATAAAATAAAACTATATAAGTTACATATACAAAATATGTGACCCTGGACCACAAAACCAGTCATAAGGGTCAATTTTTCAAAACTGAGATTTATACATCATCTGAAAGCTGAATAAATAAGTTTTCTATTGATGTATGGTTTGTTAGGATCGGACAATATTTGGCCGAGATACAACTATTTGAAAATCTGGAATCTGAGGGTGCAAAAAAATCTAAATATTGAGAAAATCACCTTTAAAGTCGTCCAAATGAAGTTCTTAGCAATGCATATTACTAATCAAAAATGAAGTTTTGATATATTTACTGTAGGATATTTACAAAATATCTTCATGGAACATGATCTTTACTTAATACACTAATGATTTTTGGCATAAAAGAAAAATCAATAATTTTGACCCATACAAAGTGTTTTTAGCTTTTGCTACAAATATACCCCAGCGACTTAAGACTGCTTTTGTGGTCCAGGGTCACATTATTTTACATTGCAAAAAAATAAATCATAAATATTAATTTCAACAAATTTGCCGTCAATACAGACGCTGCATATCTATAGTCTTTGACACGTTTTCTCACTGACACGCCCCCAACTCAGGGCTTAAAGAAAATTTCGAGTTTCCCACTTGTAACAAAGACTTTGTGGTGGCGTTCATGTGTGTTCAACTAGTAAATATGATCTATCCGACATGACTTGAACGCACCAATAGTATATATCGCTATACGTAAGTGTACTGTATGTTGAGAAAGTTGAATATATATCCAAATTGAATATATATCCAACATATAATCATTGCAGTTGTGTTCACCGTCTGTTTAATTACATGTAATTTGTAACTAACTGCATGATGTTTCTGCCATAGTCACTACTAATAGTCTACCCCTAAATATAATGTAGAAACTTAATTTTCTGTAAAGCTTCTTTGCAACGATTTGTATCATGAAAAGCGCTATACAAATAAACTTGAATTGAATCTTGAATTGAATCTGTAGTTACAGTTACAGATTTATTGTACACTATGTATTGCTTTACATCAGTATACTGTTTGTGTGCAGGTAATAAAATCCAATATTAATGTATCACTGGGCAATAATATATAGTATATACCGCTTAACGTGAATGTACTGTTAGTATCCGTTTAAGATTGGATATACTTATAGTAGTTGTATAATCTTCTATTAATTATTAACTGTTTTGAGTTAATGTTTTTATTATCATACACAGGTGATTTTTGTTTGTTTGCTTGTTTGTTGAATTTGAATAATGTATTCGTTATCACTGTAATTTTATGCCTTTATGCCTCTTTTGTTTTGGTTTCGTTTGTTATGGTTTGGTTTGGTTTTTATTTTATTTTTAATCAGTTTTTTTTGTTTGTTTCTTTTTGTGTGTGTGTGTGTCATAACTTATAGTGAAGCTAACTACTTTTTCTGTCTATGCAATCTTGGCAAGCTACTAATTCAAATTCACTTCTCAAGCCCTAAATATATTTTCTCAGACTCTCTATGATTCCTCTTGTCTCTCAGGCTCTCCAGTGAGCGCTCAGCCTGTAATCATGGCCATGCCACCTCAGTCCTCAGCTGTGATACCCAAGCCTGTGGCTTACATGCCGGCCTCCATCATTAGCTCCTCCCAGGCCTCTGGTCAGGCCATCCATGTGGTGCAGCAGGCGCCAGCTGTCACCATGGTTCGTGTAGTGACCACCTCGACCAGCTCCCCCAATGGCTATATCCTGGCTAACACCACCTCATCAGGCTCTGGAGAGGGACCTGGAGATCAAAGAGGTACAACAACCCATTTCCTCTTGTTTTATTGCAGAATAATTTTTGCAAAATCTACATGGATACCCCATCTTTAAAATTTGCACTCTCTGTGAACAGTCTTTCCGTCTGTGGTCTGTGTAGGTGCAGTGGAGGAGATGCCTGTGGTTGGCACTAGAGTTATTCAGGCTGTAGGGAGTCACATAAGCTCGGCCAATAGGGGGCAGCAGAGCTACGCTGTTGTCCAGCAGAGTGCCATGCACCAGCTTCCTGTGCAGACCATTGCTCAGAATGGCAAACATGCTCTTCCTGTCACCAGTGTACCAGCCAGTACTTACGGTATGTGTGCATTGTTCTGAAGCCTGTAAATTTGAAATTTACAGTGCATGATAATTTTCGGTCACACTTTATTTTAAAGTCCAATTCTCACTATCAGCAAACCCTTAACTATGACTTTTGCCTCAATAAACCCCTAATTTGCTGCTTATTAATAGTTAGTAAGGTAGTTGTTAAGTTTAGGTATTGGGTAGGATTAGGGATGTAGAATATGGTCATGCAGAATATGTGCTTTATAACTACTAATAAATGGCCAATATGTTAATAATAGCTATGCTAATAAGCAACTAGTAAATAGTGAGATTTGGTCCCTATTCTAAAGTGTTACCTAATTTTCTAACTTTAAAATGCAAGGATTGTGACACGCTTTTGTCCATGTCTATTAATTAGTTGAAAAATACAAAGCAGTGCATTTCATACATTCAATTATTTGATTCAACCTTTTTATCGTGGGCTTGTTTGTGATTCATTTTGTGAAATTTTTCACAATTAATTTTTTTTTTTTCTGAATTTTTTTTTTTTTTTTTTTTTTTAATTCTTTATTAAAGTAGTTACGAACGAAATGGTTTATATTAAATCTTCCACTAAAACTAAACCTAAAACCATAGTTTCTTTCAAATAAAATGAACATTAACTGAAATAAAATAAAAACATTAACTTATTTTATTTCAGTTATTTCCAAGGCAGCATAATTTTAGTTAAAGTGTACTGAAATAATTAAAACTAAATAAACTAAAACTAAACCACACAACTAAATTACTATAAATGTAAATAAAATATAAATGAAAACAATAAATATTTTTTAAATGAGTTCAAAATATGAAAAAAAAAACTATAACAGTTTATCAGTGATATTAAAATAACAAGTCATGTGATGTGACCAACATGCAGGGGTGAAAACATTATAAGATCCCTTCAGACTTACTGATATTTATGAAACTCATCTGACTTTAACATATTTAGGGCCCTATGATTTCCGCGATGCAGTGAACGCGGACGGAATCGCGGAATCCAGTCATAAAAACGGAATTTACAGTTTAACGCGGAATGTCACGGAATTTGTCAAAGTTTGGATGAATTAATCAAAAGTAGGTCATTACACTTAAATCAAATCGCGATATGGACTAGTATCTGTAAATATTAAGCCGCGAAAGTCGATTTAAATGTTAATCCTGCATCTTCTGCGAGTCTCTGTATGAATGGAGCAGACGCGCGGTTTTGTTTACTAACGTTACATACACAGCGCGCGTGGCGCTCGCGGTGATTTCAGCGTCTGCCGTCTCAATGAGGACATAAATACATGAACAATATTTCCAAAACTGCTCTGAGAGTCACTTTATGAGCATTTTACCATTTGAGTAAAACTAGCGTCATATCATATACACACAGTACTTTAAAGGTATTCATGGCAACCCGTCAAAATAAAAGTTCGGTTTAACTTAAAGACATTGTGCCAGAAGTAGGCTATATTACTATTATTTAGTAGAATGTACATAATACTACTACTACTACTTACTACTACTGTTAAAAAATAATACAACTTTATTTTTTTTAAAGAAATAATCACAAAATATTTTAATTTTAATAGTAAATCCCCTTTATTTGCCAAAAATTTAAATCTTTAATTTTCATTAATTAAAATATAAATTAAATCAATGTTTTATGCCTTCATCTGATAACCAGTAAAATTTAAATACATAACACAGAATTTATGAGGGGGAAAAAAACATTTCATAAGGCTACTGTAAGAATAAATAAAAATTGTTTGTATGCATTCAAATTATTAGACATGCTAAAACACAGAATTTGGTAACAATAAAACATAAGGTGAGGAAAAAAAAAAAAATTTCATACGGCCCTAAACATGATGTCATTTTTGTTACACTTTTAAGAAATTAATGTTAAATTGTAGAAGTTTCATGATTTTAATTAATTAGACATGCTTTTTGATTAATAAAATTTAATTTGACCATTAAAAAGGAGTCCAGAAAAATTAAAACGGAAAAAAAACGGAATCCAGAAAAATTAAAACAGAAAAAACAGAATTTAGAAAAAAATAAAAGGGAATTTGGGAAAAAATAAAACGGATTTCATAGGGCCCTACATATTCATGTGGACTGTATGGTTTTTAATGTAAAAACAATAATAAATATTAAAGAGCACATTTTAAATATAAAATTTTGAATGCAAAACCAACATGAATACAAAGAGTACAGTGTAGTTTTAAACTAGACTTTCAATTTTTCTATTACTGGTCATTGACCTGTAACAAATTTCTTTGTGTTGTCATCTCTTTTCCCTCAGCTTTTACCAATCCTCTGCAGATCTTGGCTGCGCAGGCTTCAACATCCCCACCTGTGCTGGTCAACAGGCCTTCCAGCATGGAAAGCGACCAGTCCAGCGTCGACGAGCCCGAACCCAAACGGCCCAAAATAGAGGACAGTGTTGCTCCAGTCCCTCAGCCTGTAATTGTTGCAATGAATCAAGAGGCCAGCGAATGAACGAGTGAGTGAGCGAGTGAGCCGACGACCGATCTTTAAAGCACATCTCGCAATATCGTTAAACATATTGAGGGAAACGTGTTTGGTTTTCTTTAAAACAAGAACTTAAAAGTTTTGTAAACGCCCGACACGGGTGACTGATGGAATGTCTTTGTAAGAAGAGGTTGTTGTTTCATGGGGGTAAATTCATTCAGGCAGCATTAAAATTCAATGCTCACACAGTTTTAATTTTGTAGGGGTTTTTAATCTCGTAAGAATGTTTGAAAGAAGTATGAAGAGAGGTACATGTGCTTAAAGACACCAGCTAGGCATGTGCGCCCAGGTAGTTCCTCACAAGGTACAGCTGAGAGAGTTCTTCTTTTCGGGATGGGGTGGGACCAATACCTATGCAGCTATTACAGTCTGAGACCAAAAGTGTCTCTGAATTGAAGCAGTATATAAAAAGGGTCACAGGAAGCTGTGCGTCTCTGCAGTTACCTGTGCGGCCTTTGTGAGGATTTATTTATCTCTGTGTTTAAAAGAAAAAAGGCTATCTTTAATGAAACAAGATTGTTACAACTCAAAGCAGAAATGAATAGATAGAGGCCTTTTCTAGCTGGAGTCCTTTAACCTACATCATTATAGTGTACAATATATTTTTCTGTGGAGGATTCTTACCTTGCTTGCTTACTACAAAGAGAAATGTCTAGAAGTATGCTAATTTCTTAATCGGTCTATGTTTAGCGCAAAAATTAAAAAGAACTCGATGAATGTAAGTACCGTTTGTTTATTTGTTATGACTCATGGCACCCACTTTTGACCTAAACAATATATTAAACCATTAGAATGTTTGTAGATGCGTTTTTGATGTTTTGTGCTTAAAAAAAATGGAATAACTGTAAGTTCACTGTATTTAAAGTAGCTCAGTCATATCTGTCCATCACCCTTAAAAAGCACTTGGCCAAAATTCTGCTCCTTAAATACCTTAAGCAGCATAATCCCGATTGCATCAGTGGATGAATGCAAGCACACGATACGTTGCTGATGTATATCTGATGTCAACCAAATGCTTTTCCAGACCTAGGAATGTAACTGTTCATATTGATTGTTTCTTCACTGACTTTCTGTTATCACTTAATAATCACAGAAGCCACTAAATGAATGTTCAGTATTTTTTTCTGAGAGTTCAAGAAACTTATTTTTTAGTAATATACACAAAGTCAGCCTTTAATGAGACTTTCTAGTTTTTACTAAGAGAAGAGTAAATATATATTGTTAGAATTATTCAAATGTGTTTTCAAGACAATCACTAACAGGATTCAGTAACCGCTTTGTATGTTGCAAATTATACACACCACAGATGTGGAGTAAAGTAGCTTTACGTGAGCTACCGATAGCTTCTTTGTATGCTAGTGTAGTCGCACAGTGACAGCCGTACAGTGTTGATTTTGTAGTAGAAATGGAAACTTTAACAGACCAAATACATATCCTCAACATTAGTGCCTTAGTGCTCCACTTCTTTCAGGACTAAATAAAAATAAAAATCATTGTGATGTACTACTTTAAAGACAACAGCATCAAACTTACCTACTAAGAAGTTAATTTGCGGGTTTGAATGGACACATCTTGTTAGAAAAACTGAACAACAGCGTTCTGCCTGTGTAACAATGTCTAGAGATGATGAATCAAGTTGTGACTGGAAATGGCTGAGCAGTATGATAAAAGAAGGAAATGAAATCTTGCTGGTTCTTTATTCCTTGAAGCTTCTTATAGCTCAGTGGACTAATGCATAAATCAAGAGGAATCTGTCAGTAAACAGAAAAGCCTTTTGGTGGATTTAAAGGAATAGTTCACCCAAAAACGAAAATTTACTGACTCTCAGGTTATCCAAGATGTAGATGAGTTTGTTTCTTCAACTAAACGGATTTGGAGAAATTTAGCATTACATCACTTGCTCACCAGTGGATCCTCTGCAGTGAATGGGTGCCGTCAGAATAAGAGTCCAAACAGCTGATTAAAACATCACAAGTAATCCACACGACTCCAGTCCTTCAATGTCTTGTGAAGCGAAAAGCTGTGTGTTTGTAAGAAACGAACTTCAGGCTGTGTCTTCTGGCTATCCATTTTACATAGTCCTCTATATATTATATCACTTACTCCAGAGAAAGTTCAGCAAGTGATATAATGTTAAATTCCTCCAAATCTATTCCAATGAAGAAACAATTCAAGAAGAAATCTCGGATTGCCTGAGGGTGAGAGCATTTTCAGCAAATTTTCATTTTTGATTCAACTGTTCCTTTAACAGCTTTGAAGGAACAATTGGATTCAAACGATGCAGATATCAATGCAAAAACGTAGAGTTTGATCCTAATTGGTCTGATTGATTTGGGTCTTTGTTTCATGTATTCACATTGGCTTCAATAAACACAATAAATGAGAGAACCACTGTTCCACCGAAGTATGATTTTATTTTAAAAAAAAAAATTTTTGCCTGACAAATGAAAGAAATTCATATGTACATGTTTTTTTCTCTTCTTTTAGATCATTATGGAATAACCAGTAGAATGGTGAAACAAACATTATCATTGTTAACACACTTGTTACGTGTCAATGCTTAAATGTTTTTTCATCCTTTTTTTTTTTTTTTTTTTTTTTTTTCCCCACAATCTGTCACAGTGTCTGTACGCATATATAACCATGGAGTATTTTATCACAGATTCAAAGTTTTTTTTAAAAAAATTTTTTTATATCATTTCTTTTTGTGCTTCTTGTGTTGTGCATATTAGCACATGCAAGTGTTTATACACTAAACATTTCTAATGTCAACTGAGTGTAGGTGTTTCTTTCTCTTTTGACTCTAGTTGAAAGATATAATCTGTTTGCATTGTACACAAAACACCCCCAAATCAGTCTGCTTTGTGAGATCGCGCCTTGTGCCTGTAAATATCTGCAGGTTTGTTTTTAATGTGTATTCAACTACAAAAAGTGTATGAGGGCTTTTCTTCTGTCCATGCATTTTATGCAATGGTGTATTTGGAACAAATAAAAATACTTCATTGGCTAATCTTTGAAATGAATTGGTGATAATGGCATCTTCTGTTTTGATTCCACATGGATGAAGGTTTAAGCATTGCTTTGTATGTCTGCCCCTCCACCACCAGTTTCTTTCTTTTATCATTCATGTAATTTATTTTCAAACGTTTGAATCTTACTGTCTTTATTGTGTGCAGGGTACCTAACTTGATTCTCTTTCTCAATTCATCACAATTTGCTTCCAAGTTGTATTGCATTAACACTCTTTATAACCCTGTGCACCAAAACTGCAAGTCTGTCCTGTCTTTGCCTGAGCAGAACTCTTGAATATGCTGAAATGTTAACAGCAAACTATTAAAAAGTTTGAACTATAAAGTTTCAACTGCAGCCTGCTTGAACATGTAATGAAGATCTCTGACACTGGTTTATTTAAGAACAGTAGGTATGAATTTATAGTCTGCCGAATTTTACTGCATCCATGAAGTCTGTATAAAATTAAGTAAATTAATGGCACATAAAACATAATTTACTTAAACTTAACTCTGATATATGTTTTAATGTTTAGAAAGTATTATGCATTAAAACTGAAATGCATTTCTCTAGGATTATTTTTTTATTGTAGTTAGTCCTTCAGTAATTTTGTTAGATGTTAGAAGTTTTATGTTTAGTGTATTTCCATATTTTGTTGTAGAGAAAGTCAAATATAAAACTAGATTTTAAAAAAAAACAACAACAGTTTTTTCATATATTATTACACTGTACAATTATTGGGGAGTTAAAGTACATTTACATTGATTCTATTACAAAAACTTTACAATACACAATTTTTTGCTTTAAAGTTTACTTTGAAGTGATTTACTGGTTGATTATTGCTCGTCATGTAATATGTGGATATTTTGTAAGGTGAATTTGGATTTTATAAGCTTTATTTTTTTTTTTTTTTAAATGAACACTGATCTTTTTCAAGGGGACCAAACCCCTCTTAATCTTATAGTTTAATTATAGATCTATGTCCATGAATGAATGAATATTCGACTTATGGACGAAATTCTGCTCATATTCTGTGACTCAGTTCGGAATAACTAGCATTCTATTCGTACTATTTTACTATATACAATTTTCATATGCATGTTTGTTGCTTGAAGGCGTTTAAAAAAAAACAAACAAAAAAACGATCCCCAAGATTCCGTTTGTTACACTATTTTGTCGCCGACTGGCACAACGGAAACCATAAATAAATCATAAATCTACCGAAAGATACGAATACTCTACCCGTATGATTTTGTACACATAGAATATTCTGCTTAGTTATAAATATGATATTCAACCACAGTATGAATATTGTATGAAAATTCGACCCTCCTGTTTTGTTACACAATTTTGTGGCCGACTGACGCGGAAAAGCGGAACCAATTATTGTCATGTGATTTGTTGTCAGGACATCATAGCCGACGGAGAAAATGTTTTGACGCTTGTTTTGTGTTTATTGCATTATTTTCAAAATGTATGCTGCCGCGACGGAGAGTTTAATAAAGCAGGCAAGGTAAGTCTATATCTTTACCTAAAAGCTTTACTGTTAAAAGCTGCATTGGTCACATGACTGATCAGTTATAGACTATTAGTTAGACAAGTTTTTCCCAATGACAAATCTTTTAATTAATTTAAATTTGCCTTTCAGAGAAATAAAGGAGGAAGAGCTGCAGAGGTTTTGTGGGCGCATATTTAAACTGCTCCACACTAAAGATGTTAGTGGAGACACAGTGGACTCCCTCCAGAGGCTCAATCTGATAGTTTCTGCCACTAAATATGCAAGAGAGTGAGTCATATTCATGTGAAATACATCTGAACAGCACATAGGCATGAAACCCTTTGTCTGACCCTTCAGAAAAGTGTATTTAGGAGCATTTTAAGTCTCTAATTGAACACCTCCACTACCTTCAGGCTTCCATCAGATCTGGTGATGAAGCTGCAGACGGTTCTTCGGTCTTCGTGTCCAGAGCAGCTTCAGGTTCTGTCCTCCTCCATCATCCGGGAGAGCTTTCCCCCCAGCGTACACAGCCTCGCCTCTGATCTCAGTCATGACAGCAGGACCTTCAGCTATGTGGCCAGTGTTGTTTTGGCTCAGGTGAGTCACATGCTGTTAATGTTCAGCTTTTGTTCTGCTCATAAACACTTAACTAATCATTAAATTGTTCTCAGGCTGGAAACAAAGAAGATGTGATGCCTCTTTGCCACCATTTGTTGAAAAGTCTTGAGTCTCGGCTGTCTGACGGGCAGATATCCAGACATGCGCTTCCCATTCTCTCTAAAATGAGTACTGTTTATCCTGAGATTCTCACAGATGGTAAAGTTGATCACATTTGAGGAACACAATACTATATTGGAAGTGTCACTGGGAATTACAGTGGGGTCCAAATGTCAGAAGTAAAGAAAATCGGAATGAGGGTCCAAACAGCTGATAAAAAACATCACAGTAATCCACACGACTCCAGTCCATCAATTAACATCTTGTGAAGTGAAAAGCTGTGTGTTTGTAAGAAACAAATCCATCATTAAGGTGTTTTAACTTTAAATCATTGCTTCTGGGCAATATACAAATCCATAATAACGCTTCCTCTAGTTAAAAAAGTACCTAAACTGTTGTTCTCTCACATCAAAATCCACCAAGATATTTGTTTAGAACTGTGTAGGACTGTTTTCACTTGTAAACTGTGCTTTATCTGTGCCTATCTCTCTCCTGATTCAGACAAGATGACATTTTCACTGGAGAAAGTAATATTATGGATCGAGGAGTTGGAAACAACAATTTGAAGTATTACAAACATGTAGCTTTTTGCTTCACAAGATTAATTAGTTAATTGATGGACTGGGGCCAGTTGTTCAAAAGTAATCTGATCAGATTTTGGCCATCGGATTGGATCAAATCTTGAAAATGGGTTGTTCAAAAGAAAAAAAAGCATTCTGAACTCGGATTAGATGACTTGGTTTTGATCTAGATTAAATCCTCAGTTTGTGTTGTTCAAAACATTTTAGTAAGATTGGGATACTTTTGATCCAAAAAAACAGGATTATTCCCAGCAGAAGGATTGATTTCAGGAACAAAAATGTAATAAAATTTTAAAACTGGTCCAAAAAATACAACATTTGTAGCATATAATATATCCCCAAATCCCCAAACAGCTGTCAATATCAATATATATATATATATTAATTACTGATTGTAAACTACATTGGTCCATCTCTGATGATTGTGCCAGTCAGAAGTAGTTATGTAAATGCAATGAAAAACTAGAATGCAAACCACTGGCAAACCCCCCCTCCCATCTCATTTTTTTCTCATCACCATGTCCCTTTAGGGGCTTCGTAGAGCACTAGTAATCCAGATTTGGAAATCTGAAAAAGTCTGTATCTGGATCAGGGTGATCCAATCCAGTTTTGCTTTGAAAAACCGGCACAAGAGTAAGATGGGTTACCTGATCCTGGATAGCAACACATGGGATTTCTGAATTCAGGTCTTTCTGATCCAGTTTAAACATTTTGAACAACTGGCCCCTGGAGTTGTGTGGATTACTGTGATGTTTTTATCAGCTGTTTGGACTCTCATTCTGATGGCACCCATTCACTGCAAAGGATCCATTGATGAGCAAGTCATGTAATGTTACATTTCTCTAAATCTGTTCTCACAAAGAAACAAAATCATTTGAATCACATATTTTCAAAGTGGACTTTTAAACCCCACTCTCTAGTTAACTTCATATACATTGAAAAGGCATAATTGAAATACTATAATCTGGAAAATGCAAAGACGTTTCTGAATCATGTGCTCTCTAAACCCAGATCAGGTGAATCTGGTCAGTCGTAAGTTGGTGGATTGGTTGCGTTATGCCAGTATGCAGCAGGGAGCCTCCATGTCTTCTGGGGGGTTTTTCAGTGGACCAAGAACACGTCAGGTGGGGCATGTTGCTTTTCTTTATTCATCAGTACCTTCACCATCAATCAATTAGCTCAGGTGCAAGTTTCTAATGATACTGTTGAGTGACCTCAGTGAACTGCTCATCACTTGTCAACATCTCTTCATCAGCCTGCTCCACTGACGGAGGTGGATGGGGTGGTAACGGGTGACTTCTTCACTGTGCTGTGTTTGGGTCAGAGCTACACTGAGGACCAGTGGATGAATATGTACACTTTCTCTATGATCAAGAGTTGGCTGCTCACTTATGACACAGACGGGACTACAAACACAGAATCAGGTAGTCCAAACAGAGACGTTGCAGCAGTTGGTTTGCTTTATGATCAGGGTTATTTTAGTATAACTTATTATATTATTTGTTAATATTTTGGATTAGCTTTTATTTCTATATTTTCAGTTTTCATTTTAATTTCAGTAATTTTGTTAGGTGCTTTTATCATTATTATAATTTTTTACTTAATTTCTGTTTTATTTCAGCTTTATTTCAATTACTAGAAAACATTTGTAACAATAACAACACTGTTTATGAAATGTCCCGTTTAAGATATATACTTCATATAGTTAAGACAAATAACATGGGATTTTCATCTTTGCTAGCTCTACTAATAAAGTCGCAGGGCATTCATTCACAGCACCAAGGTAAGATGCAAGCGAAAAGTCTGATATGATCAATCTACAGCCAGTGCACTTTTCCTTTCTGTGCAATCAGAAACTCTCTTTACTCACTGACATTGATCCGTGATTTATAATTACCTGATGTGTGTATCAAATTGATTTTGAGTCTATGGCTATGTTTGGAATGAATTACTAGCATGCTACTTACTCTATACTGTGGAGAATAAACTGTGTACAGCCTACTATTTTTATTAAATAGTGCATGAGACACAGTATACAGTGATAAGCGTTTCACGCGGCACTGTTGTCACATGACCTTTTTGTGTGACATCCAGTTAATCTCTGAAGAGTTAATAGACTGCTTTGAAATTGCATTTCATGCTGTGTGCATTTGTTTGTATACTGCACATTTTGGCAAATGTAGTAAGTCATGTGAGTATTCACAAAATGTGCATAGTGTGCACATTATACATATTGCATACTGTAAAATTGTACTATTGTAGTATGCCGTTCCAAACATAGCCTTTATGTCCCATCATTTGCTCAGCCCTGCAATGGCATTGGATCCTGCCAGATAACGTGCTTGTTTAAATCCTGCTGGAAAAGGAGTTGTGCTCTGGGTGTTGTAGTGTAGTATAATATGCTGTGCTGTTGCTGCAGATGATCGCTCAGAGCTGGACAGTTCAGTGATGTCCATGGTGTCGGCCACATCCTCTTCCAGCAGACTGCTTCCTCCCAAAGAGAGACTCAGAGAGAAGGCTTTTGAGTACTGCCAGCGTCTCATTGAACAGAGTGACAGGAGTGAGTAGATCATAGGACAATGTTTATTACACTCTGCTGGAGAATGTATTGATTTATTTCTCATTTTTTCACAATGTAGAAGCCCTGAAGAAGACAGATACAGAGCTACAGAAAGCAGTAAGTACCACATACATTATTTTTCAGACGTTTCATGTCTGTATAATTTTATAGTGTTTTTGAGAGAAGTCTCTTCTGCTCACTAAGGCTGAATTTATTTGTTCAAAAATACAGTAAAAACAGTAACAATGTGAAATATTATTACAAGTTAATTGAATAGCTATTGAAATATATTTTAAAATGTAATTCATTTCTGTGATAGTAAAGCTGAATTTTCTGCATCATAACTTCAGTCTTCATTGGTACATGATCCTTCAGAAATCATTCTAATATGCTGATTTGCTGCTCAAAAAAAAATTTTTCTTATCAGTATTAAAAACAGTGCATCGTAATGTTTTTGTGGAAACTTTATTTCAGGACTCTTTGATGAATAGAAAATTCAAAAGAAATAGCATTTATTTGAAATAGAAATCTTTTATAACATTATAAATGTCTTTACTGTCAGTTTTGATCCGTTCAGTGCAACCTGACTGAAGAAAAGTATTCTTTAAAAAAAAAAGAAAGAAAAAGTACTGACCCCAAACATTTGAATGGTAGTGTGTTAAATCAGGCAGAATTCCAACATACTGTATATTTTTTTTATTTTTCATTTTAACCTTGACATAATTTAAAAATGAAAAGAAATGTAAAAAAAATAGGTGTGTAATTAAATTTAAAGGAACAGTATTTTGTGTCTTGTCAAAAAGGTTTTATTATTAGATTAAATTATTAGAACTGTTTAAAAATGTTTCAAGTCATGTAAAAAAAATTCCTAAAAATGTTTATTTTTCAGCCTTTCATTTAAATTATGCTGATAATATAATTTGTAATGATAAATTCAGTATTAAATCAGAAACTAATGCAAAATAGAATAGGATTTTACACTGTATTATTGATGAATCTTGTCATGATTAAGACTTACAGCAAGTTAAACGGCATATGGATGGTGATTCTGTATATCTGTTGTACAGTGTATTGTTGAGTCAGTGTCAATAATGGACATCATCTGCGGTGAGGACCCCTCCTACGTGTACCGTGCCTTCCCCTGCATCAAAGCCCTGTATGGCAGACTGAATGGAGATCTCGCCTATGCTCGAGCCCTGCTGCCTATCGCTCAGTTCTACCTCAACCACAGTGAGTGACGTGTGACGTAGCCCGTGGCACTAGCGCTTACAGCAACGTATGGCTCTGATATAGTGTGACGTATGAATGCATCTCAGTGTCCACATGCTCTAATATCAGGTGAGATTGCCGCGGTGGACTCGGAGGCTGTGTTCTCCCAACTCTTCAGTCACTGTCCCGCCGAGCAGTTCAATGAGCCCATGCTCGCCTTCGAGTTTGTCCAGTTCTGTCTTCTCAACGCTAGCGTGCTGCAGGACAGAGTGGCCAACTACAGACAGAGCTTCCCAAACCTCCTGAAGGTGGGCTGGCTAATCATATTTTTAAAGAAATTTAACAAAATTCATGAGTTTGTCATGATGTATGAGTTTGTTTCTTTATCAAAACAGATTTGGAGAAATTTAGCATTACATCAATTGCTCAGCAATGGATCTTCTGCAGTGAATGGGTGCCGTCAGACACCCATCACAATAATCCACAAGTAATCCACACCACTCCAGTCCATCAGTTAACATCTTGTGAAGTGAAAAGCTGTGTGTTTGTAAGAAACAAACAGAAAAGAAATCATTGATTTTTTTAAATATTATTTTTACTTTAAACCGTTGCTTCTGGCCAAAATACATGTACATAATCCATAATAATGCCTCCTCCAGTGAAAAAGTCCATCCTCTGTTGTCCTTTCAAATACACATCAAAATACACAGGACTCTAGGACTGTTTTCACTTGTAAATAGTGCTTGATATGTGCATATTTCTCTCCTAATTCAGACAAGATGAGTTTTTCACTGGAGAAAGTAATTTTATGGATAGAGGACTCGTATTTTAGCCGGGAACAATAGTTTGAAGTTAAAAATGTCTTAATTATGGTGGATTAGTTTCTTATAAACATGCCTCTTTCCACTTCACAAGATGTTAATTGATGGACTGGTGTCGTGTAGATTACTTGTGGATTATTGTGATGTTTTTATCAGCTGTTTGGACTCTCATTCTGATGGCACCCATTCACTGCAGAGGATCCTTTGATGAGCAAGTCATGTAATGCTACATTTTTCCAAAACTGTTCCCATGAAGAAACAAACTCATCTACATCTTGGATGGCTTAAGGGTAAAATTCTCAGCTAATTTTCATTTTGGCTGAACTGTTCCTTTAAATTGAATACAAATAAGTGATGTGTTTGTGCGATTTTCCCACCAGTTCTTGGCATGGAACAGTTCAGGATTGATTGCAGAGTTTGTGGAGCTGCTCCCATCACTGATAGCTCCAGATACAGCCATTGAATTACTGCATACAATCCTTGATCTGCCCTGCTTAGCAGCAGCCCTGGACCTCCAGCAGAGGTACGTGACTTCACCAACTACAGATCAGCGCTTCAGCTGGAGATGAATGTGATGTGAATTAGCAATGCAATGCTGTTGCAGATCATCATGCTATCAGGCTTCAGACCGTACCGCATGGGACCAGCAGGGGGCGAAGGTGGCCGCTTGTCTGGATGCCTTCCGCCAGCCATCCTATAGGGGGCTCTTCCTCTATATGCTCAGACCTGAGGCTGGGACTGGAGACACAATAGACAGGTAATACCTGGCTGGAATATTATTTATAGAATATAATCTAGGAAGAATTTAGGAATTCGGTTCCTAAATTTAAAATTAGGTAGCAGGATGCAGACTTTAAGGAGGTATAATTAAAATCACATACATAATTACAAGTTTGGTGTCAGTAGACTTTTTTCTATTTTAATATGTAAAAATGTAATTAATTCCTACAATGTTAAAGCTGAATTTTCAGCATCATTACTCCACTCTTCAGTGTCACATCTTCAGAAATCATTCTGATATGCTGATTTGCTGCTCAAGAAACATTTTATTTTTATCAGTGTTGAAAACAGTTTTTGCTGCTTCATTTTTGTGGAAATCATGATATTTTTTTTTAAGGATTTTTTGATGAATAGAAAGTTAAAAAGAACAGAATTTATTTGAGATAGAAATTTTTATTAAGAATGTAAATGTCTTTACTGTCACTTTTGATCAATTTAATTTGTCATTGCTGAGACAATTCTGACCCCAAACCTTTAAACGGCAGTGTATATTTAATGAAGTATGCTCTGATGGTTATACAGTAACTCATGGACCTGCAACTGTGTAATTACCACCCCTACAGCACAAAAATGGCTTGCCACTATTCAAACCACCTAAATGTTGGATAAAAATGAAGTGTGTGTGTGAGTGTTAAATGCCTGCTTACCTCTGAGTGTGATTGCCTCATAGGCTAAAAATGCTTCATGAGATTTTGGCTGACATGGCGGAGAGTCCACGAGTTGTTCGGTGTGCGCAGGTCGTTCCTGTGCTTCTGCATGTGTACTTCAACACAGTCACTCAGGTGAGAGTCACAAATGAAAGGTCAGGCCATTTAATAGCTCACACCAATACAAATAATTTAGTGTACAGTCACATTTGCCACATTTCACAAGGTCTGAATTGTGTCATCTCTTCCAGTGTGTTTATTGTGTTTTATAGAAAGCTGATGAGAAAATGATGAACCAGCTGTTGCTAGTGCTGCTGGAGCGAAGTAGTCTGCTCTACAACATCAAGACATTTAATGCTGAAGTCCAAAAGTGAGGCACTCTTTATTTAAATACTCTTTATTGACAAAAACTCACTCATTTGTGCAAAAGATTTGCTATAGAAAGATGCAAGTGCCTATTTATTTTTTTTAACTGAACTCTTATTGTAATTCATGGGGTTATTATTCAGTAATTTCATGAATTAGATGTACATTTCAGACATCTTTTAAATTCTGCATGTGTAAATGAATTTTACTTTGATTATTTATGATTGTAGGGTATTCAGCACCCACCTGCAGGCCCTGTGCAAACTCCACCCACCCCTGATTGTGGATCATTCCAGAGAGATCCTGGAATTCACAAGCTCCCCTGCCAACATTTACAGTAAAGAAGACTTCTACACACATGTGGTGAGCAGCGGAAGTGAACTGTGATTGTAAGCATCATCATGCTGTACTGTATTGTATAGAGTGACTGTATTGAACGTTTATACGCAGGTTTGGGTCACTGGCGAGCATCTCGCAGTGGCCTACGATCCTCGCTGCACAGTGGAACTGATTACCTCTTTTTTTGAGAGTTTGGAACCGGTGCTGTTTGAGATCACACAGGTGCGACAGTCAGCCAGTCCTCCGAGCTTCTCCCCCCGCCTCATCACTGTGCTCATGACCACCCTGTCCAAACTGGCCACACGCAGTCAGGATCTAATTCCCAGGTAGACCAGCCTCCTCCAACACTATAGTTCCTTCATAACAAATTATATTGTTTACATAACCCTTGCAAGATGTTAAAATGTAATGTTTAATTATTTCTTTAGCACTGCCTTGAATAAGAAGTTTCTCATCACAGATATCACAGTTCGGTACAGCAGGGGAGAGAAACTATCAAAAACATAAAATTGCTTCTTTTTTTAATTACACGGTGTTTGAACAGTTACTGAACTAATTGTGGCTCTGTCTTTAAATAAATTCAGTTATAAAGGGAGCTCTATTACTTTCACATTCATTTTTAGATATAATAGTCAACACTCAATTATGGTTGCAAACGTACATTGCACTTATGGAGGTTTTATTATTCAGTGTTGGGTAGTAACTAATTACTGTACATGTAACAGAATTACATAAGTTAATTACTAAATAACTGTAATCTGTTACAGTTACTGAGAAACAAAAAATGTGTAACTGAATTACAGATACTTAAGAAAATGGGGTTACATTAGACTATTTTTACACACTTATAGATTTGATTGATTTCTTTCCCAAATTGCATTGACTGCTCTAAAATATGAGAGACCAATGTTTCTGGAGTATAGGACACATGCTTATTTAATAACGGTTTTATTTCCTATGTAGGTTTATTTATATGCTTTATTTTTTAAGATGTTTTCCGAGGCATTGTTAGATGTCAGTGTTTCCTGTCATAGCTATGAAGAGTTTTGATTTCAAAAACAGTATCATAGCTATTAAACTATATCTTATGATTTTAATTAAAGTGATGAAGGATTTTGAAAGTCTGACAGTAATCAGTGTTGAGTACTACTGTAAGGATTATCCTGCCTGGTTTAAATGTTTTAAAATGATTAACAGTTGAAAACATTCATTAGAAATTTAGAAAAGTAATCAAAAAGTAGTCAAATGTAATCAGTTACATTACTTCAATGAAGTAACTGAAATAATTACACTACTTATTACGTTTTAAATAAGGTAACTTGTAATCTGTAACCTATTACATTTCCAAAGTAACCTTCCCAGCAACTGTTATTGTTTTATTTTTGCCATTTCAGTTAAAGTCTACATACATGGTCAATGTGGTCTCAGACTTTTGGACTTTTTTATATTTCTAATGTCCATATTAGCCAGATATTGTAAGCAAATAAAATCAGGACGTATTTTTTCCCAATAATGATTATCAGCCATAACATAGAGTAAATCCTGTGTCAATTAATAGTTCTATATGTCATTCATTCCATTTCGTTCTATTTCTCTCAGAGTGTCGCTTTGCCTGTCTAAGATGCGGACGTTTGCCCGTAGTGCTCCTGTAATGGCGTGCTACAGTGAGGAGGACACTGAGGAGATCATCACACGAGCTCATGAACTTATTAACTTACTCAAGTTACCAAATGTGGCTCAGTTTGTTCTGGCTCCTTCAGCTGGAGGCGACGGCCCCCGCTGGCACCGAGACACCAACGCCTCACTTCCTCAGGGCATGAGAGCAGTCAGCGGGCTCCTTCATAGACATTCCAGCTTCCTGCCCACGTAAGCCAGTTCTAGGAAACTGTTTTCGAAATATCTGTGCAGAATACCAAGAGAGAGTTTCTGAAGGACACAAAGGGAGAGGGAGTGAAAGGGAAAGTGAGAGACACTGGAGCAAAACAGGCAAGCACTGCACTTCATCATGGTTTGCACTTCATCATGGTTTTCACTTCTGCTTGTCGGTCACAAATATATCACACACAAAAAATGTCAAGACACAAGGGGATTATGATTTATTCCTTGATTTATTGAAATGTTTGTTAGAGACACATTTCTGTAAATTAAACATTCTATGTGTTTTTTGTGAGGTTGCATTTATTACTGCCACTTATGATTAGTGTCAAAACTGTTAAAATACAGTTTAGATTGAGTATTTGTTCTTCTGATTAAAAGTCTATGAAACTAATGGTACAAAAGAATTCACCATGGAAATGAAATTTGACAATACAAATGTCTCAGGTGCTTACTGTCATATAAATGCAGCATTATGACAAAATTAGTAAAAACCTGTTATACATTCAAAGTCACAGTGCTTAAAAACATACTCTTTCATAACTGAGCTTCCTGGCTAAACGTGTCAATTGGTAAAACAGACGTTTAAGTTGCAAGAATTTCATCAAGGTTTATATTTTCATTCGACCTTGACATAAGTCTCATTGGGTTTTTCTACAAAGATGCACATAATTCATCAAGACTAGTTTCCATGTGCATGGCTCCTTCCCAATAACAAATAAAATGGCTCTGTGGGAGCTCAGCTGACTTGAACTGGTGCTCAAGAAACATTATGATCAATATTGACAGTTGTGCAGTTTAATATTTTTGTGAAAACTGATACTACCAGTCGAAAGTTTGGGGTAAGATTAAAAAATATATATATATATTATATAAATAAATAAAAATAAAAAAATGGAAAGAAAGAAAATAAATTGCATTGACGATAATAACAAATATTATTAATTGAGCACCAATTTTAATTGAGCAGCAAATCAGCATATTAGAATGATTTCTGAAGGATCATATGACACTGAACACTGGAGTAATGATGCTGAAAATTTAGATGTGCCATCACAGGAATAAAATTGTAATAATACTTCATGATAATATAGTTTTTACTGCATAAGAGACTTCTTCTGAAAACATAAAGTACTTATTCCAAACGTTTGACCGGTAGTGTAAATCATGTCAACCCCTCTAGCTTTCCACCTAAACAGTATCACAATGACATAGAAATGATCCATCATGATCCATTGTGCAACAATTAAAAAGTCATTTCTAACATTTTTGTACATATACATTACTACGAGATCACAGTAGTAGAAATACTGTACCTGGAAATAATTATTCTGCTCAATGCCAATAAATGTCAATAAATTGCTTTCATAAGCACAGTGTGATTATGGGAGTTCATATCAAGGCAGCAGATAGCTCAGTTAAAGGATGTGGAATGTTATTCATGTCTTCTGTATTATACACATTTTGCCTGTAAACACTGACAGTTGAAACAGTACATTGTCAACAGGTTAAGACTACATCTGCAAAAATAGACTGGCCAGAAGGTGCTGAGTTATCAGGACAGAAATCCTTCTATATAAAAATACATTTTAGACCAACAGTACTAAAACATGCCCCATCTATGATTAATATAGAGGGATGCAAAGGCAGCTCATGATCAAATACATTGTCTTTTATAGCTCAACAAACCCTGTATGTGTGTGAACACACTTGAGATCTTCTTCATCTGTCACCTGGATATTTTGATTTGGCCGGTCCCCGTTGCATACAAGTACCTCCAGATGGCGTAATAGTGTATGCCTGCCCCCACTGCCACAAAGACATGCCAGATGGCATGAGCGAATGGGATGAGACCATCACTCTTGAAGAATACAATTCCCAGGCAGTAGAAGACTCCGCCCACTGACAGCTCTAATATGCCCTCTCTGTTAGGCTGAAATAATACGTTCAGTTTAAACAGGTCGCTCTCCCACAGATGAAATACACAGAGGACGCTGTACAAAAAGCGTGCATATAGATATAGATATATATAGACATAGACATAGATATATATAGATATAGATATATAGGTATATAGATATAGATATATAGGTGTATATATAGAGAGAGAGAGATATATAGGTGTGTATATATATATAGATAGATAGATAGATAGATAGGTATAGATATAGATATATAGGTATATAACAGGGTTGACAGTACGTTATTTCTGTTACAAGCCTTGTGCTTCTACAAGGTGCTTCTTACGCAATACTTTTCAATAATCATTTGTTTAATACTGTATATATAACCATGGTAACAGGATTGACATTTTAATATCCCCCATTATTCCTACTGTTATGTATCCCAATACATGTATATAATAACCATTTTTCCCTTTTAAATGAACTATTCCATTAACCACAAAACTGTAATAATTACTTATGCTTTCAAGTAGTAAACTCTTCATGGTCTCATCTTTTTATCACTTCATCATGATTTATGTTTGTCAATAGGGGACGATATTCAAAATGTCAACCCTGTTACCATGATTTCGTATACAGAAGTAAACAAGTGATAATTAAAAATGTTAAATTCTCTTTCTAAGAAGCACCCTGTAGAAGCACAAGGATTGTACAAAAATAACCTAATGTCAACTGTTACTTTTCTGACGGCATAAATATATCCCAACCTATATATTAAAATGCATTAATTTAGCTTAAGATGACACACTCGTGTAATTCATTAATGTTTTAGCACACTGTTTGTCTGATAGGATATTTTAAATTTCCCTCAAATTAATTGGGAAATGCACCTGATTGATGGAATGACTCAATAACTCGATGACTTGGTCTCACAAAGACATTAATGAAATAAAAACCTACTTTAATTGCAAAGTATACTTCATGTTAACAACACTAACGGAAATGTTGTAAAATATAAATAAGCTGCTTAAGGCATCTCAAAAGCCTTCATTACTGTATGTATGAACACATGTATAGGTGTCAGTCACACATACCATTGACAGAAGAACAACTGCAGGAACAGCTCCCATGGCAGTGTAGCACAGTAAGTCTAGTATCTTGTTCCTGAAACATAACACAGCCGTTTTAAACACATTCTGATGCTGGCTTGGTAATATTCACATGCATTATTTGAAACATTCAAAATGTAATTGCTTGGCAAAAGAACAAGCACAGACAATATTTTTACACAATTTTGGACATTAACAACCACATCAGCATCAGAGAGTGATTATTATCCTCTACATCCTCAACAAAGTGGGCACCTACTTCTCATGAAAGAAGAAGACATAGGCAGAGCCAGCGCAAGCCATGATCCACACCAACCAGCGCATGTGCACAGCCCAGGGTCCTAGTTCCCTCAGGTTCAGCCTGCACACAACACAAACACAGAGACACCTGTGTCAGTAACACACTCAACCCTGTGAAGCTGTAAAACGCTGATGGTGATGTTACTAGAGGACACACACATCACATGCTCACCAGGGTGCATAAGATGCAGCTATAAAGAAATATATCACCATCCTGTCGCACATGTGGAATCGCTGCTCCACCTTCCTGTTACAGCAAGAGAATGTTTCAAAATAAAAATCAGTCTCTTTTTCTTATTTTCTACTGTTTGTGCTCAAATCTTTGTACTGGCTTGCATCTTTCTGAGCTACTCTACTGTTTAAATGTTTCAGGTTCTTTGTTTTTGAAAGAAGTCTTTTATGCTCACCAGGCTGCATTTATTTAAGTTTATACTGTAAACATCACATTTATTCCTGCGATGATCCTTCAGAAATCATCGTAATATATGCTATTGGTAAAATATATTCAGGTGACAAGCTTGTTGCAACCCTTTCATACAGATTTGAGGTGTGTTTTTGCTTAATGAAATTCTTTTTGTTCTGTTCCTATATGTGTAATTTGGAATGGGCAGGGTCATGACTGAATCACAGACTGATGAAACTGACATCTGTGAACGTGAACTGACAGGCCCATGTGATACCATCTGTCAATATGAATTCATGTGTAACGGCTTAGGTGTCCTGCTCTGATGAAGATCCAAAGTTCATTCATAATGTTTCCACTAAATCTGTATTTGCAACTGACACTTCCTTCTAGCACAGAATATGCAAATATACTAAAGCCTAAAACAACATTTCACGTTATATTGCGCCATAGACATGAGAAATTTGTACAATATTCCAGTAAACCTTCAATGGTGCTGCTAATGTAGCATGAAACCGCTCTTTATCTGGGAAGAGTCATCAAAATCTATGACATTAAATAATCAGACATCTCTATGCCTGCAGATGACATATGACTACTCTTTGTTTTCTGTAAATTCAGGGCTTGACAGTCAACATGTCAGGTGGAAATATTTCATTTCAGATGGCATCTGTTGTCATGCATTGGTTTTAAAATGCAAAGCAATTGCATAAATGCAATATTCTTCTTTTTGCAGCTGAATTATTTTTAAATATTATGGAAGACAGGAAACATGCCCAATTAACTGAGGAAATCTGTTTGTTTCACATCTTAAAGCACTTCATAATGAGTGTGTGCTTAGTCATTCTTGAATCCCCTGAGGCAGAAACGTGTTAAACATACTGCATATGCTCTTTTTAAACAGCATCCTCTTTAGTTGACAGAAAACATGCTTTTTTTTGTTCCAGTATCAAGTTTTTAGGTTTTTAGGATCTTTCCTTTATGTTTCAAAATAAAATAGAACTAAATTTAAAGTTTTTTTTATTATAACTATACTTCACAGCTCCGTAATGACTCACCTGAGGTGGCTTTTCTTCCAGGACACCGTATGGAACATGGTGGACATGATGAACAGCCCAGACAGACCTGTCCCATACATCCATGCAGAGATGGTCTCCCACTGGTCATCAGAGAGGAAGTACAATACTGAGCTACCCAGGAGACTGGGAATGATCCAAAACTGAACAGAAGACATATCAATATGTATCTTTTTGTATTTTCTCTGTCTGTTTAACTGTCTGTTAAAGCAGTGTTGGAGTCAAGACCAGCTCATTTGTGTTTGAGTCAAGAATGAGACCAGAAGAGGGTTGAGTTTGAATCAAAAACAAGTCCACCTGCTCCTGAGTCTATCACATGACCAGGAAGTGAAAATGTGGTCTTAGACTAAATATTTTACAAATCAATATTTTCATGGTCTTGTTGTGGATTAAGACCAAGATCATGACAATATGGTCTCGGACTCAGACCTGAGGACCAAGACCATACAATATTGTCTTAGACTCAAAGACTGAGACCAACACTGTGAAAATAAGGTCTTGGACTCAAAGGCAAGTCAAAACAAAGTCTCTTTAAGACAAGTCATGTCACTCGGCGGCCATCTTTGAAACGCCTCTCGGGCATCCAAGTGCAGCTCCTATCACTTTGTATGGGGAAACATCAAATTCTCCAAAACTGTTCACCAAGCTTACTATTAAATTTCATATTTGAAATCACCAATGAAATCGGACAACAACTGTGTCATAAATGTTGTTTCTTTTGCTCAAATAGCGTTATAAAAAGCTTATTTCTCAGGCTAGATCAGCCAGTGCGCATGCGCAGTCCTGAGCACGCGTCTCAGAGCGCTGACTGTTTCTATAGCAACCGGGACTTCTAACGTAAGCTGCAGTGACGTGCTGACTTTACCGATTAGCGATTGGCTCTTTCATTCAGAAGGCGGGGCTTCCTGCGTTTGAGCGGCCATATTAAGCGTTGCATTTTTTCCCATTCAAAACTATAGGAGTGACACGTCTTGGGTATTCTACAGTCTTTGGTCAAAACCAATTCTTCATGTTCTTGGTCTTGCTGTAGACTCTGGAGCATGTGGACAATGACGAAGACCAAGACTATGAAAATACAGTCTTAGACTCAGACTTGAGGACAAAAACCATAAAAATATGATATTGGACAGGACCCTGTTTTCATGGTTTTATTTTTTCCATATACTCGTGAGCATGTGGACTAAGACCAAAACCAAGACCATGAAAATGTGCGCTTGGGCATGGACTTGAAGATCAAGACCATTAAAATATGTTCTTACACTCAATGTTTTATGAACGAGTCAATATTTTTAGGATCTTGGTCTTGTTGTGGACTAATACCGAGACCAAGGCCATATTTTCACGTGAAGTCTTAACTCAGACTCAACCCTCAGCTGGCCTCGACTGCAACACTACGTTATAGTACTTAAATACAAAATGAACTAAAATGGCCAGCCCCAGTCCTACATTATGCATGTACAGTTTGCTATTTGGATTACTGTAATTACATTGGAAAAATTACAAATTCTAATATTTGTAGCCTGACCGACCCTCCTTCCATCTGTCACTATTTGTGTGTGATCAAATCTTCTTAACATATCCCACAAGCCCTACTGATTTTCTGCAGAAGCTTATTTTTTTTAAAAAAAGAAGGTTGTAACCAAAACCAGCAATTATTATCAAAAACACAATAAAATATTATCAAAAAACACTTTTCAAGACTTTACTTTAATTTGTAGACATCAGAAAAGTAGATGCACAGTACTCTTTGAGCATTTACTCCACAGCCAAACGACATTGCACTGGTGCAAAGAGGATTTGGTGTGTGTGGTCAATGTCTCATGCTGAAGCTCGTGAACTGGCCGTGCCAGATGTGCGGCTCTGAGGGGCGGGGATTAGAGAGCAGGATGTTATCCAAACAACATCACAGAGCAAGGCCATATCCAACATGCTCAGAAAAAACACAAGCAAGGGTGAAAAGAGAACTGAGCCAAGCAAATGACAGTATGAAAAAGACTTGATGACTGTGATCTAATGGTATTATTGAATGATTTTGTCCCTGTAATATCCATGAAATATTTTTGTTTGTTGAGCAGTATTACATCACACAATCTCTGTAGTCTTTTTGTGATTTTGGTGATTCTTCTGTGTCACAGGACAATGGTATCAAAGCCTCCCCTATTGACAACACCCTCTCCTTCACAAAACCAGAGGTCTGTATGCTAAATGTTGACCAACCCGTCCAGTTTGTGATCTCGTGCACTGTTATGAAGCACTTTATTTTCGGTGAGGTTTCTCCAACATATTGTTTTGACCTGCTCTGAGCTCAGTGTGAGATGAGAAGTAGATTTTTCTACTTACTCCATGAGTGGCACAGTTGGCTGCATGCTCATACTCAGTTGGCTGGTATCTCTTGCTAGATGGGACTCGGTTGTTCATAAACCTAAAAAATATATATATATTTTGGTGAATTTGAAATGCTTAAATTTTGACAGAAGGTAGAGCCTCAGTCAAATTTTTTCCCTTCATTTAATATACATTAATTTGAAGCAGTGTATATGGGCTGTCATCCTATTTCAATTTTATGAACTTTTTAAAGTTATATAGACTGGATTTATACATCCAGACAGAGTTCTATAAAAAAAAAAAATCTATGCTCATGTACATTAGCATTCAAAAGTTTGGGGTTGGTGATATTTTTTAATGTTTTTGAAAGAAATCTCTTATGCACACTGCATTTATTTAAAAATCAGTAATATTATGAAGTATTATTACAATTTAAAATAACTGTTTTCTATTTGAATATATTTTAAAATGTAATTTATTCCTGATACAAAGTTGAATTTTCAGCATCATTAGTGTCACATGATCCTTCATATGATGATTTGCTGCTCAAGAAACATTTCTTATAATTATCAATATTAAAAACAGTATTTTTTTGTGAAAACAGTGTAACATTTTTTCCAGATTCTTTGATGAATAGAAAGTTCAAAAGAACAGCATTTATCTTACATAGAAATCTTTTATAACAATCTATTATAATGCGCCAATTTAATGTGTCTTTGGTGAATAGAGGTATCATTTACCTTCAAAAATACTAAAAACCTTACTGACCCCAAACTTCATTTCTCACACATCTCATTTGACGGCACAGAAACAGTAGGACAGTGTTACAGGTTAAAGTCTTTTTCATTTCAGAGGTTAATTCAGACTATATGAAACACATTAAGAATCAAAAGCACATAATGTTCAGGTTCAAGAGCATTAGGTAACCCTCTTCGAGGCTCCTCAAGGATTTAATATGCATTCGGATCACATTTTTAGAATTTTCTTGTATTGCACGGTTGCCTAGCATCTGTAACTACCTAACGACGAAGCTAATCCTGTTCGGAATGAGGTCTTTTATGCCACTTACATTGAGCCGCTGATGTATTGAGCGATGATGTCATAGTCGCCATGCCAACCTGAGGCTTGGGATTTTCTTTTTTATTTCCCCCCAAACACTCTTTATCTGTGTGATTTAATTAATGTGCATGAGGACACAGGGAAGTGGGCTAGACTGCTAACCAGAATAAATGAGTGAGCACTGGAAACCGTCTTACTTTGCTTCTCGATTATATATCTTGACTATAGCATATTTCTAGCAGTAAACAGATTAATTGTCTTCATTTGCAGTCTTGTCAAAGATAATTCTGCCACTGTAACATACAGGCTGACATGTCCTTTTTGTTATGAAACATGCTTTCGTAACATTTTTATTTTTTCCTCATATCTATTTTAATGTAAATATTTGCTGTAGGGTGTTTTTTTTACTAAGCAACTCATATTCTTTTAAAAAAAAAATGTGTGATCCAGTTGTGATAGGAACTGCATTCACAGTCACACATTCAATTATAATGCCCGAATGCACCAGAGCTGCTAGTTCGTGCAGAATGTGCCTTTAAGCAACATAGTTATTGGGTATATTTAGTGTCACTTGTCATATCACAATATTTTTTACTATATTCAGGGAAATATTTACTCAGAGCACTACAGGGCATCCTGTTCATTATTATGGATTAGTTCATTAAATTAATATTTGGCATTGCTACAGCACCCGGTGTGGGAATTGCTTCAGGAATTGCTTTTATATGATGCCATCTGGAGCTAAACTGGGAAAATCAATGTCAGTTTGACACTATAAGATATAGGGAAATGTTTTAGCAACACTTCTAAATATATAAAAAAAATACTTCATGCTCCATGTAGTCAATACACACCAATCAAGTTCATTTCATTGATTCACAGACAACACAGAAAATCTAAGATTCATAACTGAAAATAAAAAGAAATTTGAAAAACAAAGACATGTTTAGATGTGAAATTAATAAGCAGTATTTCAAATTCTCAGACTTTTGTGATCCAACACATCTGTGCGGATGTGTCTGTGAGAATATGATAATGCCACTCTTGTGAGGATAAGGGACTGTGAGACTCATCAGTGGCCCTTCGCTAGAGAAAACATTCAGAGATTTGGATGTTTACACTTCACAGAGCCTCTACAGCAACATGATATACAGTGCTGGTCTTGGGTTTCAGCCAAAAAATGATTCGGCTAAGATGTCTACTCATGCATAATGCGGCCCTAGTCATGACAACAAACATTGCATTCCAACATTTTAAGGCCCAACTCAAGTTCTTCTTTTTCCAAACCACACAGCAAGTGCATTTTGTTGCATAATGCTCTTTCATATCGCAATATAAAATAGCTGTTTACAACATTTACATCAATATGTAATCAAATGGAAGTCATGATAAAGTTGCTTAGTATATGCCATCTTTTGGTAAAACCTTGTTCATTATCCTTTCATATGCTCCAGCTTTCATGAAGGCCGGTTCTTCTGAGCACAGAAGAGCACAAACTGAGTGATTTATTGTTGAGTGTGCTAATTGCATATGACAGAGGCCATAATATCCTGTCCAAAAACCAAATGTGCACTCAGATGGCCACAATGCAAGTCTATTGTCTCTGAAACAAGGAGGGTCCAAACCAAAGAGTCAAGAGGGACAAAAATACACACAGTCCGACTCATTGTACTATCCTTTATGAGAGGAGACTGAGGGGCACCCTGTGACTGGCCTTTCTGGGAAGATTCTGGAGATCAAATGAAAGTTATCAGGTGCTGACAGGTTGAGTTTATGACTCACCTGAGGGTTATCCAGGGTTAGGAGGAAACACTGTTAACAGGTACGATAACACAGTTTGACTAAATTCATCAGTTTAATGCCAGTTTAGCCAATGTTCTTTTGGTTAAAAGAATAGTTCACCCAAAAATGAAACTTAAACTTTAAATCACCCCCCCCCCCCCCAAAAAAAGGACTCCGTAATCCATAATAAAGCTTCCTCCAGTGAAAAAGTCCACATCATGTTGTTCTCTCACATAAAAATCCACCAACATATTTGTTTACAGCAGTTTTGGACTGTTTTCATTTGTAAACTGTGCTTGATCTGAGCATATTTCTCTCCTGATTTAGATGAAACTTTTTTTTTTTTCACCTTTTCAGAGGAGTATTTTAGTAGCAAGCTACAGTATAAAGTTCAAACTTCTTTGTGGATTTTTTTTTTTTTTTTTTACAGACATGCAGATTTTCACAAAGATGTGAGTCGTGTGGATTACTTGTGGATTATTGTTGTGTTTTTATCAGCTGTTTGGACTCATTCTGACGGCACCCAATCACTGCAGAGGATCCATCGGTGAGTAAATTATGTAATGCCAATGGAAATTTCTCCAAATCTGTTCCGATGAAGCAACAAGCTCACTTACATCTTGGATGGCATAATGTGAGTAATTTCTCTGCAAATTTAACTGTTTTATTATGCAAAGCAAGTGTTTAAGTTGTGGGAGCATAAATAAATTAAAATGGTTAGTTATTGTGTGTTTTATGTATATATTAAGCATTAAGACGCTCTATAAAATGCTCACTTTAATTAAAAGAGGGAACAAAAACAGCATTTGCACATAATCCCACCTAGTCAACATCCTCTGGGGCAAAGATCTCAAAAGGTAAACACAAAGCCTGCTTATGTTTGCCAGGTAGGTGACCTGACATTGACAAAATTTGTCATTACACAAAACTATCAACACATTTACAGTATCTGTATGTCCTATTGAAAAAAGTATGTGTTTTTAATATTAATAAAGTTCATGTTATCTAAAACACTATTCTTGGAAAACCACGCTGTATGACAATTTATGGGAATGATGAGAGTTTAATTCTAAGAAGTTAAGACAATATGAGTAAAGTGAATAATCATTTTCTTTTGGGAATAAATTTATATGATCAGCTTACATATAATAATACATGTATACACTATCTAAAATTAAAGAAATGTTTTAGCACAAACACAAGCAATATGTTTAATGTCAGACTTCTTGTTTAAAACAAATATTGCAGTCCATTTCTATTCATTTTGCATGTGTGTCTGCAGGAAATCCTCACCAAAAACAAGTTGAAGCAGTGCAGAAATAAAATGAAAGCAGAAGTTGACAGAACCTCATGACCCCCCCCCCACGAAATAACACAATGGCTTTCTCAAACATGTTTGAACTAATGCTTGTGTACCTCCGGCTCGCGCTGTTTTATTTTGATTAATAATGTTGTAGCTATTCTTATTAACAACCCTCATTCTCCTTTCAATAATGTTTTTCTGTTATTAACATAGGTGAAAAAAACTTTGTTGTTTTCAAAAAAGTGCAAAAGTCAACCACTTTTATAATATGAAGAAAACAATGCTATAAACGTTATATTTAGATAATTTACCTGCCGAGTTTCGTCCTCCTAAAATCCATACTGTACATATTTGTACATGTTCGCTGCGGAACTTGCTCCTGGGTAGACAGATTGACTACTCCCAGTAAAAGCAACGAGGAAACTCCGGATGTTTCAGTGTGTCCAAAACTTGGAAGGAAGCAGCACTGCCTCAACAAGCACGTGAAGACTTGCGCTGCTCAGTACGCGCACATGAGCAGAGAGCTGCGAGAGAGTGACAGCGGATTTTTGTAATAATCATAAAGCGACTCGCGACCCCTCTCTCTGTCAGGAATGCAGCTGCGCTCAATCCCCTCTCCGCCCCTTTGCTTCCTTCCAAGTGAACTTGGAAAAGGCTCGCGGCGAACGAACTGCATCATCTTTGTCCATTGCGCGTCATGTAGCGGATATTTGCTTTAGAAATGTTTGTTTAGAAAGACGTAAACAAACTAACCTCTGAGATCTGTTGCATGCACGCTATTTTGTGAAGCCCTCATTTTTTTCCTACAAAAACGCCAATGTGTAGCCCTATATATACACATCTGAGGATGTTAAATTAGATCCTTTTTAAAATAAACTTTTTTTTTTTCGCTCTGTTATAACACTGATCATTAAACTGGTCAGGTATCACATCTCATCATTTCTGACATAGTCATGACTCATAGCGCATTTTCTATGTGACCCAAAGGGGGTTTGTACTGACGGTGAACACTAGAATTGTGACTTCTCAGAGACAAAGCGCACGAAGCCCTCTGCTGGTTAAATAAGTTCACAACATTTCAATCTGCGTCTCATCCATCGCGATTGCAGAGATGGCTTGCATACTTTATCTGGTATAGCTTGTGGTTCTCAACCAGGGGTCCTCGAAAAGACTTAAAATATTTTTAATTAAGACAAAAAAGCTTTAAAATAAATAACTAATAATCATGATATTTCTTGATTAGTACGTTTCTGAAATGGAACAGTTGTGAACCTTTAGAGAAAATATGAAAGAAAATCAAAAGAAATTACTGCATGTCTTACATAGATGTTTACGTTTTTATCATATTTGATATCAGGCTTTTATGGCCTATATTTTTATCATGAAAATACACAGGTCATACCTGAGGAGGAATAAACATTCATTTTATTTAGAGGCCCAAACTGAGCAAAAAATATGCAATTTGATGCAGATGTTGTTATTTATATGGCCAAAAAGTAAGGTTAGAGTCTAATAGCTTATAATAATGTAAATCAATGAAATTGTATAGGCCTAACGGTAGCAGTAAGCAGACTACTTGTGTAAAATGCATAAAATTCCAATGGTCACCAAAAAATATGTCTTAGTAAGATGATATTTAAATGCGTTATTTAAATTTAAATTATATTTAAAAGTTTTATTATCAAAACTCTGTGGTTTTTATTAAGGGGACAAAATTATGCATTGCAATGACTGAGAGATACAATTTTCCTCAAAAGTTATATTTGATACTGACTTTTTTTTTTTTTTTAAATGATGTATGGATAATTAAGTAGACTAAACCTAAGTTGCATCAGACCAATAAGGAATTAATAAGTAATATTAATAACAATTTATAGAATTATTCTTAGATTTAGGCTACTTTGTTAAAGATTTCACAGCGTCACATAAGACGACCTTAAAGTTGGCATTTTTAGAATTATACTAAAAGGCCTTTTATTTTTTTATTTTTTTTAAACAAAAAGTGTTCTATCAATCAGAGGGCAGAATATATGAAGAAAATTGTGCACAACAGGTTTTTCAGTAATATTTTAATCATGTGGACGGCGTTGTAGACAGCCTTAGAGTCAAAAAAGCTTGAGAACCACTATGAAGGCTAGTTTCTAATATATTCTCAATCAAGGGGCCTCTCTGGGAAGCCTCTAAAATTAATTGCGATTAATTGTGTAAACGTTTTGCAAATCATTTGAAAGCATTTCCACTCTAGTGAGAAATAGAGCACCTTTCCCTTTAATTAGAATGCGTGCAGCAGCCAGTGCGCATGCGCACGAAAAGGTGCAACAGTGGCTGGAGAAAAACAACAACATTCATTGGAACAAGGGTGGAATTTATGGCAGTGCGAGACGACACCAGATTTCACTGATCTAAACCACATCTGAGCCCTTTTCACTTCGGCTTAATCTGTAAATGGTGTCGAGCCCATGAACCTGGCCAGTCAGAGCGGAGAGGCCGGCTGCAGCCAGCTGCTCTTCGCCAACTTTAATCAGGATAACACGTAAGAAAAGAACCACGCTACTGCTGGCCTAACAGCCCATCTACACGACAACAGCGCAATGCTGTCAGTATAATCAGCGAATAATTTGCACTGCAGTCCTGCGAAGCTTCGTTGGTTATAATGGGAGCGCTTTCGTTGTGTCGTGTCTCATTTCTCGAGTGCTGTGCAAATAGGGTGATATGATGATAAAGCGTGCTAACCAGCTAAAACGGTCACTGTTGTTATGCTTTCTGGCTTCTAATTTGGTCTCTCTTAAGACAGTTACCCACGATGTGTTAATGCAGTTTTGTTTTAATAAATCAGCAGCACCCAATTTTGCCCTGTAAAGTATCGTCAGACAAATTCACTCACGAGACTTGTAGCACTAGCGCCCATGCTAACGAGAAATTTACATATTTGCTCTTCTGCGAAGCTTTATGTCAGCCTAATTGTGTGAAATCCTAAATACGGGATGTAAACTAACGTTTGATTGTGTAAGTTATATATAATTTAGCAAGTGTTAAATAGGGTTGTTATCTGTGTGTTTAACCAAATACTCTTTGGTTTAACGAAGTAAATATACACCTACAATAGTAGCTTAAATGTTAGCAACACCAGAGTACGTTAACTTATGACTTGAAATTGAGCTCCGATTTTGTTTTTTGTTTTTGGATGTCTGATTTAAAGTTAGCTGCCTGAAAGATAGTTTCTATACTATTTTATTTTTTTAAAAAAAAGCCGTTTGTTTGTCTTAACGAATCCAGTAACCAACGAAACAGCTGTTAGCCAAAGCTTATTGTTTAGACTCCGCTGGTGTTTGTGCCACTGTAACCGCTGGCTCACCTCACTGACAATATTTCCAGTGTTTTTACAACTAATAACAGCTGCTACATTTAACCATTATAGAGAGTAAACTACTTCAAAATAGTTTACTGTCTCGTGGCTTTTGAATCTTGTAATTAAAGCATGTCACCTTACACCACGAGGATTGCAAAATAGCCCTTTAACACATTTCACCATCAGGTCAACAACCTGTTTTAGTCATTAAGCAAACCAGTAGACCATAAAGAAGTGGATTTGTGTTTTAATCACTTACTGGAGCGTTTCATTATTGTTACCTCTTTGCTTTCCAGATCCCTAGCTGTTGGTACCAAGTCCGGATACAAGTTTTTCTCCTTGTCATCAGTGGACAAATTGGAACAAATCTATGAATGTAGTAAGTACATTTTGTAGTAATTAATGTCAACCTCTCGTAAGCTTGTGTAGTTATGCAAATCATATCTAGTGTGGCTGCTTATACCTCTGGCATGATACGAGTTGATTGAAGGGGCTGATAATGTCTTTACGCTCTCTCTGGAGGTCAGAGATAATCAGGGGTGTACAAACAGTTTGAAAAATGTGAGAGACCTTGAAAATTATTAAAACGAATAATTACGGTCCTGGATGCTGATTGGCAACATTCCAATGGAACATTCCAGCTGTACTAAAATAGTATCTATAGAGGCCAGCTAGTAACCTCAATTTAGATGTCAGTAAACAATTATATCTTATAGTGTAAGGATGGCTCTACAGTTTACTTAATAAAATAACATTTAAATAAAAAAAAAAGTATCCTTATTATAATCGTAATAATGGTTTTATAAAGGGAGTCAGCACTCAAGTACATGCTGTAAGTCACAGCTGAAGAGCTTGCATGCACACTTTGTGCCTCTCAACGGTCCTAATCTGTGACTAAATTCAGAATAAAGCCTGTTTTCCTGTCTGTTATTGTTTAATCTTCAGATAGTAAGGAGGCCGGATGTAGACATTTCAAAATATCCAGGGATTTGTTATTTTTGCTATGTCCCTGTAGTCCACTGGTTCTCAAATGAGAGCCTCAGAAAACTTCCAAGGAGGATGCAGGATGGCTTACAAGTACCTAAATTAATCAATTATATATATTTTAAAATAATCTAACTCTAATATAAGTTAAAATTCTAAAAGAAATTAAATTCATATCCTCCTGTTTTTGTTATTGAAGAACATACAATTCTTGATTGTTATTATTTCATCACAAAATTAATTAAATCAATACTCCCAGTTTCTGTAAATAAAAATGGTTGCATAAATCAAAAACAAGCAGCTTAATTACAGCAGAAATACCAAAACTATATTAGCTTCTATTATCAAGGAAGACTTTGAATAATAAACGGGAAGCCGTTGAGTTAAAAAGGTTGAGAAGCTTTTTATAAACATTATAAATGTTTGCATGAGTGTAGTGCTTAAAGACATGTTTTATATTCTCCTGTATTTGTGCTCAGCTGACACAGAAGATGTGTGCATCGTGGAGAGATTGTTCTCCAGCAGCCTTGTCGCTATTGTCAGCCTTAAGGCACCTAGGAAGCTGAAAGTCTGTCACTTCAAGAAAGGGACTGAGATATGCAACTACAGCTACTCAAACACTATACTGGCTGTAAAACTAAACAGACAGGTGAGTCAGCAAGCATCCATTTCCTGTGGCGCATGTTTACAATATTGTGTTTTATTGCAAGTGATGAGACCATATGAGACTGTTGCAATCTTGCTTTATTTCCACAGAGATTGATAGTGTGTTTAGAGGAGTCACTCTATATCCACAACATTAGGGATATGAAAGTACTACATACCATTCGAGAGACCCCTCCGAATCCTTCCGGTAAAATTTTCCTGCTGCCATCAGTGCATCATTGTCAGTGTGATGTTTTCCAGACTTTAATGAGGAAGTACATGTAGCAGCTTCTTTCAGAAAGACCTAGTGCTCTATTTATGTTTGGGAACTGAAAGCATAGGTTTGCAAATGATATGGCGACTCGTTACTAATAGCCTTGCTGTTATTAGTATTAGCCAGACAGAGGTTTTATTTGTGAATATTAATATGTCACTAAACATTTATAGGACTATGTGCCCTGTCAATCAGTAATGACAACTGTTACTTGGCCTATCCGGGAAGTGCAACAATTGGAGAGGTACAAGTTTTTGACACGGTCAATCTGGTAAGTAATTTTCAGTTTCAGTGTTTGCCATAATTATGGTTTTAAGGGATTGTGTTAAACAGGGTTGGTCAATATGTCTGTATGTGTGATATTCCTCCCCAGAGGGCAGCTAACATGATACCTGCCCATGATAGTCCGCTAGCAGCACTGGCGTTTGATGCAAGCGGCACTAAATTGGCCACAGCATCTGAAAAGGTAGAGCGCCGTGTGTGTGTGACACTCATTCAGACTATAATACAGTGGCTACAGTTGTTTGGTTGAAAATGAATTGTAGCTCCAGTTTTTCTTTTCTTTTTTTTAACTATATGCACTACCATTCAAATTGTTGTGGTTGATACTTTTTTAAAAAAAAATTGTTTATGAAAGGAGTTTCTTATGCTCACCAAGGCTGCATTTATTTCATTTAAAAATAAAGTAAAAGCAGTATCATTGTGTGCAAAAAATCAGGGTATCTTCCGATCATTTGTTTTTTAATTTAATATTAAAAACAGAAAAATAAGAAAACGGTTCATTTTTCCATTTTTCAATTTTTCAAAAAAAACGAAAAAACAAGAATTATGCTTGATTTTCCGTTTTTACATTCAGGGCTAGAAAATGAATAAACAGCTTGAATGTTTTATCTCTGCATGTGGGCGGGAATAAAACGCCCCTTTCCGATGATTGGTCAACCAAACATTAAACCGTGCCATCATTAGTTTCATCACTTTCTCATCAAACAACCAGACTAACAAATGGCTAACGAATAGCCCGTACCGGGGCAGAGCCTATAGACGGCTTACTTCTGTATGGGCATAATTTCGACAACCTGCGCGAGTAATAATTTATTAAAAAAGTTATTTTGTTATTTTCTCATAGCTTAATATTAATTAATTCACATCTGCACTCACAGCTACCCCCTAGCCTACATCTTTGGCACATCGCCTGTTTTATTGAGCTGAGTTTTGGACGAGATGAAGTTGAAATGATGTAGATATGTAAAGATATGACATTATTGCATATCAGTGTAGTATATGGTCTATTATTCTATTTTTATTTTTATTTTTTTTCATTGTTATATTTTAGGGGTAATGTTAGCCGTTAGCCATTTGTTAGTCTGGTTGTTTGATGAGAAAGTGATGAAATATAGTTGCAATAAACGCGTTAAGAATACATACAACTGTAACAGCAGGAACTAATGACGGCACGGTTTAATGTTTGGTTGACCAATCATCGGAAAGGGGCGTTTTATTCCCGCCTACATGCAGAGATAAAAAATTCAAGCTGTTTATTAATTTTCTAGCCCTGAATGTAAAAATGGAAAATCAAGCATAATTCTTGTTTTTTTGAAAAACGAAAAAAGGAACCGTTTTCTTATTTTTCTGTTTTTAATATTAAATTAAAAAACGAATGATCGGAAGATACCCCGATTGCAAAATTATTAGAATTTAAAATACAATTTTTTACCTTTTTTCACTTTAAAATGTAATTTATTCCAGTGATGCAAAGCTGAATTTTCAGCATCATTACTCTGGTCTTCAGTGTCACATGATCCTTCAGAAATCATTCTAATATGCTGATTTGCTACTCAAGAAACATTTCTTATTGTGATCAATGTTAAAAACAGTTGTGCTGCTTAATATTTGTGTGGAAACTGATAAGTTTTTTGTTTCTTTAATGAATAGAAAGTTCAAAAGAACAGCAGTTATTTTGAAATAATCTGCAACATTATAAATATCTTGACTGTCACTTTTGAGCAATTTAATGCATCCTTGATTGATAAAAGTATCATTTTATTTTGATTGGTAGTGTTTGCATATTGACCTTCAAGATTTAAAGTGCTGAATAATAGATCAAGAGTTTTAGTTTTCTTGTATCCTTCCTAAAAAGTTACATTTTTAAACCCTCTTTTCTTGGTATTATTTAGGGCACTGTAATCCGAGTGTTCTCCATTCCAGAGGGCCAAAAGCTCTTTGAGTTCCGGAGGGGAGTAAAGAGGTAGTAAACTATATTGCTGTATTGATACAAAACACCAAGAAATATAATACGCAAACAGAGTGAAAACAATGCATTTTCTTTAATTATCCCTCTACAGATGTGTGAGCATCTGTTCCCTCGCCTTCAGTATGGAGGGGCTCTATCTGTCTGCCTCAAGCAACACGGAGACGGTTCATATTTTTAAGCTGGAGACCCAGAGAGAGAAGTCAGTCTAATGATGCCCACTGAAATAAGTGGTTTTCAGACCTTCTTCTCACATCTCAAATACAAAATGCTGTGGATTTGTACATTTTCATTTTTATTGATTAAAATCTTGTTTGAGCAAGATAAAGCCTCCTTCTGCTAACAGATCTGTAAGCTGCACTAAAAACAGAACATAGGCATAGCTTTCTTTCTCATTTTTTATTTTGCAACCAACTCGTGTTTTTCCATCTTAGGCCTCAAGAGGAGCCCACTACTTGGACTGGATACTTTGGGAAAGTACTGATGGCCTCCACAACATATCTGCCTGCACACGTAACAGAGATGTTCACTCAAGGAAGGGCATTTGCCACAGTCAGACTGCCCTTTTCAGGTCATAAGAACATCTGCGCTCTGGCCATGTGAGAAAACCATTCACTCTAGAGACTGTAGCTCCTATCAGGATAGACGTGTCTCTGATTATCTTGCTTGTGATTTGTTTCTAGAATCCAGAAGATCCCACGCCTGCTGGTGGCTGCAGCAGATGGCTATCTTTACCTATACAATCTGGACCCACAGGAGGGGGGAGAGTGCACACTAATGAAACAGCATAAGTGAGATCCAATGTTTCCAAGCTGAAACAATCTATACACTTATCGTAAAATTTTGGGGTTGTTAAGATTTTAATAGGTTTGTGAAAAAAGCTCTTATACTCATATAGGCTGTTTATTTGATCATATATATATATATATAAAAACAGTATTATTGTGAAATATCATTACAATTTAAAATAACTGTTTTATATTTGAATATATTTTAAAACACAATTCATTCCTGCGATGGCAAAGTAATTTATTCCTGTGAAATATCAAAGTGTGATGCTTCAGAAATTGGTCTAATATGCTGATTTGGTTGGAAACATTTCTCATCAATGTTGAAAACAGTTGTGCAACTTAATTTTGTGGAAACAGTGATCAATTTTTTCAGGATTCTTTGATAAATAGAAAGTTTAAAAGAAAAGCATTCATTTGAAATAGAAATCTTTTGTAACATAAATGTCTTGACTGTCACTTCTGATCAATTTAATGCATCCTTGCTGAATAAAAGCATTCATTTCTTTCAGAAAAAAATCTTAGTGACCCCAAAATTCTAAACAGTAATGTGTATATACATAGAATATTTTTGTTGGTTATTGAGTGTACCGTACAATTTACTGTGAACCTAAAACAGGTTGAGACGAATGAATTCATAAAGATACATTTCCTAATTTATTGGTAGTCTCATTTAAACAATGTCTTAAACTACATTTTAATTCCTCATGTAAATGTGTTTCGCACCTTAGGTTAGATGGAAGTGCAGAGCCAGCGAATGAAATTCTTGAGCAAACAGCTCACGAGCGGCCACTTGTGGCACAGACCTACAGTTCTGCTGTTGCCAAAGGTACAAAGCTTTCATTTTCACTCAAAGAATGAACGAATGAAAATGTTAAAATGGCCTTGTATGGTTTTCATTGGCTCAGGTTACAGTGAGGATCAGGGGGCGGTAGGGGGTGCTGGAGTGGAGGATGACATGAACACCCTGCACCTGGACGAAGAGAACGAGCAGCCTCCGTTAATCCTGGAAACAGACTGAGCTGCTGCCAGTCGCGCCCTGGGCGGAAGATGGAACCGACTGAGTGACATCGCAGAGGGGGGTTTCCTCCTCTGGTGCTGCTATGGACATGTGTGCCCTGATAGAGAAAGGGATTAAAAGAGAGATCATTTTAAAGCAAGCCTAGCTGTAGCCTTATTCTGTCTGTTGTTGCGTATAGATGTTTCCCATCCCCCACCCCTGTGGCTTTATAAAACCTGGTGAATTTTTCTTTGCTTTCCTTTTTTTAATGCCCAGTTATGTCCTTAATCAGACCAAAATATGAAATCCAAGTTGCAGGTGTCATGTTTCTTAGCTTTGCATGTACATGTGCCAAGATTAGAAATTCTAGGAAACCTTTGCTTTCATGTGGATGGTTCTGATGTGTTTGCTGGCCATTTCTCCTCTTGAACTTTGACAAACACTTGTGTGTTTGTGCATTTGTGTCGTTTTCAATTGTGATTGAAAGCGAACTGGCTTGCGCCGCCTGCTACACCACCAAACAACTGTGCAGTGTCCGCGTTGTTGAAGTCCCTTACCAGTCATCAAAATCTGTGGCTGTGCTATGGCACCAAGATGTGAATATTGTCCTCTAATAACAATGTATATGATGTGTTAACATGATGGCCTGGTTACAATTAACTGTTTGAACAGTATTTTTAACAGGCTGAGAGGGTTGTTTTTAGTTTTATCTTGAATTACTGCATCTGTACGCACACATGCTTTACAATACTCTCTTCTAATTAATCCCATGCCACATTATGGGTAAATGGGAATGTGGAAATCAAAACTTTATTTTTGGCTTTGAATTACCCCTAGTGTCTTCATATGGCCTGATTTTGAAGAATTTTTATTATTTTAAGTTACAAACACTTAAGTAACCTCAGTAGTAGAACTGATGACTGATGAAGGCATTTAATGTGTTGATTTGAGAGGGAACTAGCCTGTGATGAACGTGGTTTCAAGAGGCAGTTATTCATCAACTTGTTTCTAGGACATTTTTTTTTATTTGTAATGAAAGAATGAATGAATGAAGAAAGTAAGTTGAAGTCATGCCCTGTCTCTTTGATTTATTCTTAATACCAGCAGCTGATGATTGCTCATGAGCCTCATTTTAGGTAGGTCCCTATTTTGGAGGCCTTGTCCTTTGCAAAGAGGAAAAGCAGAGTATATTTCACTAAAACATCAATCTTTAGTAAAAGGTTGCAGTATTTAGTGTACAAATGGGGTATGTTCTCTCAGACATCCCCGTGGACTGCAGTCTGAACAAACAGGTCACATGGTCTGGCAGTTGAACCAGAACGGGTCAAATGTTTAATGTTCCATCCAGGGTTCTTTTGAAAAATGAGAGGACCAGGGTTTATGAATGTGATTACCAAATATTCACAATTCACAATGTCAGCCAGTGTGTCCAAATAAGCACACAGGGCAAACAAACAGTATAGGCCTTCGGAAATACTGCCTGATTTCTTGGAGCTCTAAAGGATCCTGAGATCATTTTTATGCATGATTGTCTCTTGAGCATGTTTTGATGTTGCATATCAACAAATGTCAACGTCAGTAATAAACTGACTTATGTTCTCATCAGCCAATGAGACCTAATCCCCCAAGGCCACTTTAATCTGTTTTCTAATGATTTTTGTATAAAATGTAAATTGTTCCATAAAGATAAAGATTAAATAAATCCTCTGTTGAAAATGTTTTAGCGTCTTTTTAGATTGTTCCCCATTCCATTCCTTTTTAAATTCAGTTTAGAGAGTGGTGCACTGATCTTTTATGTTCATTATACATCTCATAAATATATTACATAGAATTGCATTGAAATTACTGAGTTAACACAGGAAGCATTCAGCATGGTAAACCTCAGCAAGTAATCATGTTTATTTGATTAGTTTCAACTGCAGTTTATTAAAAATCCAATGCAGGGTATCTGCACTAATTAAAGAAAAGCAATCTATGACCAGCATATGAATTCAGACAAAATTCAGTTTTTGGTTCATCCAGAATCAATTTACTAAATTTCATCAGTATAAAATCCTTGAACCACTAAAACTGTTAATCAAAACATAATCTTGGGAAAAAGTATAGACAACTGCATTAAAAAAAAGATTATGAAAAGGCAAGCAATATAAACGGCAGACATTTTGTTCTGATGTCTGCTATGTCTAGACAATCTTTAGGTCCTTCATTGCAGATTCAAGGGTCTGAAACAGAATTAACAACATAATTATAATCATCTTTTTGCATTTTTGACTACTGCTTAATAATTATGAAATGCACAAATGTTCAACAAGTACCTTTACATCCCAAATAGCCATGCCTCCATCCATACCAGTGGTGCAGAATTTGGCACACTGTGCTTTTCCTCCATTAAGAACTGTGATTTGGCTAAGAAGTGATCAGAAAAATTGCATTAACAGATCATAATATCTATTGTTGTATATTAATGTTTCCAGTTTAAGTATTTTCAGCACCACTAGTGGCCGCAAACAGAATTTTATCTGTTATTGTATCATTTTAATATTTAACAGTCCATACTGTGGTTTTGGGAGTGGAGCTATTTCACCATTAAAAGGCAGAGTGTTTGAAACTTGTTTTTAATGCCATGGTGTATCAGAAATTACAAACTTTCAACTTAAAGGAACAAAGCTGAAAGACTTTTAGGATAAGCCATACCTGATGCTGTTCTTGTGCACAGACTCCAGGACGGCTTCTTTGCTGTCAGTGGTGGCCTTCTTATCCAGGTTCTGGAAACGTTCTCTGGCTGTCATGCCCTTCTGAGCACTCTGTTTGGGCACGTCGAGTTTCCCTCCAAAAGACAAGGCTGCTTTGTTTGAATCATAGACAAACAACACAGGGTAGCAGTCATGGCCCTGAAAAAGATATGAAAATGAGGGGACAGTCTAAACAGATTACTTTGCCATCAAGGCCTGACATCTGAAGATACTTACAGCTGCCACTAGGCTGTTCTCAGTAATGAAAGTCACACACAGAAGAGGCAAGGTTTCTGAAGTCAGACTGGCGCAGCTGGCGAGATGAAAGGAAATGATTTGGTAAATATGATTTTTAATGGTTTTTAAAGGCAAGTTTGTGCATGGCCAGACTTGAAAGGCAATACTCACACAGCAGTCTTTCCTCCCTCAGCCACTGCCACGGTGCTGTCATGGCTGGCCCAGGCCACACGATTCCCGCTGTCCGAGAAACAAACACCGTGCACCCAACCTGAAGTTCCAGTAGATTCGAACATGACCTCTCCAAATGGCATTTTAGAGCCCCACGCTGTTGGAGCAGGCTTCTCTTCTACTTCCTTTATGTAAGCAGAAAAGATCCTGGATGGGGAATTAACAAATAGGAAGTTCATATAGCAGCCATATTCATAAAAGAGACATAATAATGCAGATAAGATTTAACCCCACCTGCATTTAAAGTCACATGATCCAGCTGCCAAAAGAACATTATTGGGGTGCCAGTCCAAACAAAGGATGGTGGAGCGGATGGGCTTCTTAATGTGCTTGCACACCCACCTAGCATAATAAGACATAACTTTAAGCATCTTAGAGACACCCAATAAAAACAATTGATTAGTCTGTGTTATTTGACATTAACTAATGCCTGCTGAAATGATAAAATGTAGTTCATAATACAGTTTGGTAGGCCTAGTTCTGCAGGTTACATAGTTTTGCCAGTAGGTGGTGACAAGTGACAAGTATCTTTATAAGTGAGTCACTGAATCATTCGTTCATATAATTTGCTCAAAACGACTGGATGCTTCTCAATAAGATGTTTGCATCTTTGTGAGGTGATTCATTCAGGAACTAAACAAGTGATTTTTGCTGAGTTCAGAACAGCATACTATCATATTTACTACTTTTATCATATCTTTCCACAGCAGAAATAATAAGAGTAGTATGCTTTGTGGTTCTGAATCAAAGTCCCTTCCAAGGATTATGTTATATATTTCTATAGTCTTTGTTCCAAATTCAGCACGTATGAGTGATTCATTAAATCAATCACTCAACTGATTATTAAAAAAAAAAAAAAAAATCTTCCAGGAACTAAACAAGTGACGGCTGCTGAATTCTGAACAGCATACAAACATCTTAATTCTTTTACCACGTCTTTGCATGGTAGAAATAATAGGAGTTGTATGCTAGTATGGGGTTCTGAATTCAGCACATAATCATATTAACCATTAACGTAACTGATTATATTAAAAAAAAAGAAAAAAAAAATATGAGTAAGTCATTAAATAATTAATTCAACTGAATCATTAAAAAGCACTGCCTGATTCAGGAATGAAACAAATGAGTGAGTCATAGAATCATTCATTGAACCGATTCCTTCAAAGCTTCATTTAGCAACGCCAAGAACGAATTTATCGGTAAATACCGCTTTGCCTTTGTTTGTCTATTCTCCCTCCGCCAATGAAATAGCCTAGTTCTTGTGACTAAAAAGCTATTCATTATTAACTTAGTGTTTATTAAACAACTTTACTGTATTAAAGCAATAGCCTACCACATTCGCGCTTTTTGTCTCTAAGCAAGATTATGAATGCCTACGACTGGAATTCACACCAACAGCGCGATGGCTTAAATATTTCTAGTTAAATGGTCAGTTGCGGCTCAATGAGAGCCTATCACATCACATGAGTTAATGTAGTGTGTAACCTACTTGGAAATGACTGCATGTGACCACTAAAGATTCAACGCGTTTGGTGAGTACCAGCATCCTCTGCTGTGCATTTCTAGTCCTATCATTCCAAGCACTGCTTTAAACCGGGTCATTTAAAAATAAGAGAGAGCCCATCTGCCTCATAAGTAGATTAACATTTCTGCCAGAAAAGGCTCACTATCCATCCATTTCTCTTGTTTGATGATACTCACCAGTCATTATCCTGCTCAAAATAGCAGACTGAGATCAGACGTGAGCCACTGCCCACTGCAAACTTGTTTTCTTTAGGAGACCATTTCACACAGCGGGCGGCACGGTTGATCCTGAGAATGACCAGGGTGGGCTTCCATGCATCTCCCTTTAGGGTCCAGACGTATGCATTACGGTCAGTGCCACAGGTCACAATGCGATTGCTCTCTGGGGCCCAGTCAATGCCTGGGTGATGAGGAAACGACCTGGATGAGATGGCGTTGGTCACATTCATGCTCTGTGGCTGTGTAGGTCAGATGAACCTTCTAGACTTACCAGTGACCTGGCCATTGTGCTCCTTCAGCACATGGATTTTGTTCCAGTTGTTTCCGTCCTTCTTGTAGATATGGACTTCATGGTTATTAGGACACAGTGCAATTTCTAAAGAAAACAAGAATCCAGTGTATAAAATATTCAACACAAGTGCATGACAAAAATACTTTGGCTTGATGGATTGGATAACAGCCTAAATATTTTATTACTTGTTTATTCAAGGTTTATTAGTGCCACTTCCTAAGGCTAACATAACTCAAATGATACATAATATCCCTATAACTGTGTGTATTGCTGAGGAGAGGTTGGATTCATGATGGTGGGATATATTTAGTCTGGCGTACAAAAAAGTAGGTGAAAAATTCTCATAGAATATCATTGAAATGGACCCCACTTTGCTCTTTTGGAACAATGAAGAATTACCCAAAACACCCTGGAAACCACCTGCAACACCCTAATATTATGGCATGCTAAGAAACTGAGTTTAAGCCTGCAAACATAATATGTCTCTGCAGAATAGTGTTAAAGAAAATGGGCCTTTCCCAATACCCACACTGCTTTGGGGCAGTATTTGAGGCTATCAGATGTGTATCACCTAATTTGTGAGATGTCGAGGAAAATTTTCCAGTCTAAGTTAAATTAATTAGAGAATGCATAATTTGGTATTTTATTGGTGCAGAGATGTGTAATTTGAAAGTTGTTTTCTACTGCATTTTGCAGCTTAATTAGAAGCTCTAGAATTAAATTGTGCAGTAGTAGGGACTACTGAACATACATTAATAAATTTATTTTAAAGTGCAATCTAGCCGAAAATCTAAAAGTATAATTTAAGCTCTGTAAAAAGTTTACTTGTATTTTACAACACAGTGTCATAAGTGTGTCCCATCAGGTAATCAAAAGTTCTACATATAAACTTGCAGTCTACACACTAACATGAACACTTGGGCCTAATATTGCAAGTACGTCACATAAGCATTAAGTGGTCAAGTGCAAAGGCTGCAAGTGTGTGTATTGGGAACAGGCCAGTTCTGGATTCTGACAGAGCCTCTATTTCCTGCTACAGCGGATGTGCTCTCAAATTTTTCATAGAGGAACTAGAAAACGTTCATGTTTTTAACAGCAGCAGTTAAACCTAAAAGTCATTCTCAGCCGTCTCGTTTCCCTGCTGTTGCTCTGCGGTCTGCTGAAGACGTACGGCATCAGCAACAAAGCACCATTCATGGTAAAACAGGAAGTCTGGGGGGAATTAGTCATTACTGCTTCTCTCATCAGCATGGAAAGAAAAGCAGGGCGGCAGCAGTGAAAAGACACGACTTTGACTTTATATTTTTTGAAGATGGTTTTTAAACTCTTAAATAAAACATAGTCCTGAATGATTTGGATTTTTGAGAGCACTTCACTTTGATGCTGAAGGATTCTAACGGCCATCATAAACCACATAAAAACAAGTGTGCATGTGACATGCATGTTCATGTATGTATTTGTATGTTTCCATAAGGATATGCAGCTTTTCTTCCAAAATGTAGGTTTCGGCAAAACAATATAGACATTCAGTAAGGAGCCTGATGGGGTCTCAAGGGCTAAATGGGGGTCCACAGGACAATTTAAAACTCTAATAAATGTTAAAAGTCTCGTAATATGGGTAACAAGACCATCTCTGTGAGGAAATGTTAAACATTAGTTCATGAAAATCAGTGCATAGTTTAAGTCTCATCAGACTCTCTTCAGAAGAATCCTCAAAAGATATATTTGATTCATGATCAGATGAGCTTTGGAGACAGAATCATTTGTGTATTTAGCAGTGATGCTCCCACATGATTACACACTTCAGATGCTGAAGGATATCTTTAGCCCTAGACACTGGGAACTGCTCCAAAGACGTAAGAGATGCTGCGAGTGTGAGAACTTACGAGTTCGGTCCTTGTTCCAGGCATGGCAGCTGATAGGTTCAAGAAGAAAACTGTGATAAGACATGGCTGCTTTTCCTGCGAATTAAATTTGAAGTCATTTTGAGAAGAAATGGTAAAAATGATGTTTTATCAAACTACTGCAACATGACTGCTTGTTCACTTCCGTAGACATGCTACTAAAATGGAGAAGTTTTGAACTTCCTCTTAAAATTCTTTCTGGGTTTTTGACTTGTCTCAGTTATACTTAAAACAAAAATGGTTTTGCATTTGTAACAGCAAGTTTTTTTTTTCCCACAGTGTTTGTAGTAAATTAAAACCAGACCAGAAAGGAATGTGACAAAGCCAGATGCTCAACTTACAAGAAAAACACACAAAACACCTCTACTATCATAGTTTCCGTTTAAAACATAACGGTTCTCTCTGCTGAGAGAGTTTGCAGCAAGGAGTTTCAAATATGAGGTAGACCATGTAAAATCTCTCACTACAGGTAAAAAGTCACTGAAATACTGAAACGTGCTTTCTAGTTGTCATTCTGCATGTTAGTGCATGTTCGTGAGGCACAAACACCACCATTCCGAAACTACAGACTGCTTCACATCTGAAAAAAAAAAAATCTCCCAAGTTCAGATAAACACAACCATATGTTTTTCTACTTACCCAGGAAACCGTAAAAAACTGAGAGATGTGGGGGGGGGACTGACAAAGTCTGCAACAGAAGCCTGAGTTCGTGGACTCTGAGCAGTCAACACAAACGCTGGCTTTGCTCTGAATGAACTAAAGTATTTCCTTAGTCGTTTTTCTCTCCGAATATGCACTACTTCCCCTTCCCTGTTAGAAACATATAACCACTTCCTTGTGTGGGCGGCTGTCTGCTGGTGAGGAGGGTTTGTAGTTCAACTCCCCTTCACGTACTCTTCGCTTGCATGTTTTTTAAACCCTCCGTCTGCAAAGCTGATTTATAGTCACTTGGAATCTTTATGTGCTTTATGTAACTGTATAACCCAAACTTGGGTTGCAATCTGAGAGCTGTGTATATCTTGTAGCATTGAAAGCCTAGATGTTTCCTGTTAGCATGAAAAGCAGTCATTCTCAGTGACAGAGGCATTGAATCAAACAGAAAGAGATGACATTTGCAAATGTTGTGTAGTATACGTCATTTATTTCTAGCAGACCATTTACATAAAATTCTCCTTTTAATTTAACTCCTTTCCGGTTCCCCTGGAGACCCAGAACATTTTGATCAACCATCACACACTGCTGGGGTGCCAGCTTTGGCATAGATTTTTTTTTTTTCTTAAAAAACAAACAAAGAAAACAAAGATCCTAACCCCTTTTTCCATTAGTGTTTTTCCGTTTTTAAGAGTGTCATACATCAGTTCACACCACTGCTCAGTGCTTTTTTTTTTTTTATTTAAAAACTTTCAGAAGTGTTATCGGAAATCTCCTTGTTAGTCTTCAAGCTGCATTGCTTGTGCTGTGTCATGCTAGTTCGTGTAAGTTTTACATGATCCGCAGGCCTTGGATTGAAGACTCTAAGGTCTGTGGAAAGAATTAAGTAAACATGGTCATAATTCTAGTTAACCATGGGATAAAACAGAAGCAAGTTAATGGCATGAAAAGTTTGGGATAATTTCGAAAATATTAAATACAAACCTTGAAATCCCATATGGTCATTGCTCCGTCAATTCCTGTAGTGCAGAATTTGCGACAATCTCTTTTGTCTCCTTCATATATAGACACTTGGCTACAAAGTTAAAAAGAAAAATTATAAATGGTTGCACGCAATTTTAATAATAATGATGATAATGTATATGCAAAGTTAGAGGTCAGTAAGACTGTAAATATTTTTGAAAGTCTCTTATGCTCACAAAGGCTGTTTATTTGATCAATACAGTAAAAACAGACAGTAATACTGTGAAACTACTTATCTTTTAAAATCATTTATTCTTCTGATGGCAAAGCTGAATTTTCAGCATCATTACTCCAGTCTTCAGTGCCACATGATCCTTCAGAAATCATTCTAATATGCTGATTTACAGGTTAAGTTACGTTTCTTATTTTGTGCTGCTTAATATATTTGTGGAAACCAGGATTTTTTGATGAATAGGAATTTCAAAAGAACAGCATTTATTTGAAATAGAAACCTTTTGCAACATTGTAAATGTCTTTACTGTCATTTTTGATTAACTGAATTAAATTTCCTTTGGAAAAAATGTCTTACTGACCACAAAATGTACAATTTGGTAGTGTATATATAATTTCCAAATAATTTTTGCCCTACGTGATGCTGTTCTGATGCAGGGTTTCCAGGGTGCTATTGCGGTCCTCAGTGGTGGCCCTCTTGTCCATGTTGCGAAAGCGCTCCATGGCAGAAATGTTGCGCTGGATGCTCTGCTTTGGAATGTCCAACTTGGATATGAAGGTCAAGTTTCCTCCATCATCAAAACTGAACAACATAGGGCAGCAATCGTGACCCTGATGGAAAAAAAAACAAACTCTACATTAGGTCCTGAAAAAAGGCAATGGCCTCTAAAGTACAGCACAACAAACACGTTTCAACCAATAAAACGTAAAGGCTCTTACTGCTGCCACAATGTTGTTCTCAGAAACAAAAGTCACACTCAGAAGGGCAAGGAATTCTGTCTTCAATTGGCTTGGCCTCCAAAACAAAAGTGTGCTATAAGTCATTAACAAGCATGATGAATTACAAAAAGTCTATCAACAAATCATAAGCAGTTTTTTTTTCTAAACACACCAACCATTTCCAATACTCACGTTGAGCTTATTGTGGGGTCCACTACAGTGACAGTACTGTCATGGCTGACCCAAGCCAGTCTGTTCCCACTGGCTGAGAAACAGACGCTGTGAACCCATCCTCCACTTCCTGCCCCGCCAAACTCTGCCATCACCTGCCCAAAGGGCATCTTGGACCCCCATGGGGTTGGAGCTGGTTTCTCATCCACCTCCTTGATGTACGCAGAGAATACCCTAAGAAACAGACATGCAAATATGATTCGGAGCGCTAACAAAAAGTTTATTTTTGACATTTACATTGAGGGTTAACAAGCTTCAATATGCAGTCTCACCTGCATTTGAAGTCACATGACCCAGCTGCCAGAAGCACATTATTTGGATGCCAGTCTAAACTGAGGACAGTTGAACGGATAGGCTTCTTGATGTGTTTACTAACCCACCTAAAAAAAATAAAATAAAATTATATATACAGTCACAAGACCTGAAAAATAAATAAATCAATGTAGCCCAACATATCTGCTGTGACCTACCAATCATTTTCAGACTCAAAGTAGCAAACAGATATGAGTCGTGCTCCACTCCCCACTGCAAACTTGTTCTCCAGCGGAGACCATTTGACAAACGTGGCAGCACGGTTGATCCTGAGAATAACAAGGGTGGGTTTCCACACGCCGTCTTTTTGACTCCATACATAAGCATTACGGTCAGCTCCACAGGTCACAATACGATCACTTTTAGGAGCCCAATCAATGCCTATAAAACAACAACAAACAATTGTCAACAGGCGATTTCAACAATGTTTGTGAGGAATTTAAAAATGTAAGATTCATCTTAGAAAGTCAGTTTGCAGGGACTTTTTACCGGTGATGTGCCCATTGTGTTCTTTTAATTCGTGAGCTTTCACCCACTGATTTCCACTTTTCTTGTATATATGGACTTCATGGTTGTTTGGACTGATAGCAATTTCTGTAAATGAAAAACAATGCAAATGAGGCTTTAGTTCAGAAATGATAAAAGCATGGGCACAGACAACATCGATGAACAAATGACAATGAAAATATTTCTTACGGGTCCTGTCCCGGTTCCACGCATGGCATGTGATGGGTTCCAACAAAAACTGGTGGAGTGACATTGTCTTCAAATAACGTGCACCTCTGCCTGAAAAGAAACACAGTTATGTTTGATGGATATGGCAGTAATGTTAGAACATTGATTATACTGATTAGTCGAGCTGTGTTCAACAGTTTTGATAGGTACATTTATTTATTAGCAGATAGTTTATCCAAAGCAACTTAAAAATGAAGAATTTAGTACAACAACACTAGAATTTCCCCAGTTGCCGAGACAAATACATGTAGGATTTCTCTCACTAGTGCAGGAGTGATTACAAACACTAGGAGGACCGATCCACTAGAACAGGCTGATCCAGTCCGGTTTTGATTGGTGATAAGTAAAGCTCGATGTTTTGCCTTCTTTTGAACATTTTACTTGTAGAGAACACGTATAGGAACTAACTGAACAAATTTAGTCAGAAATGCATGTTAATTTACAATAGTTACATGCTTATTTTGAGTTTAATTTAAAAAAAAAAAAATCAAACTCGCAGTCGGGGATAATAAAGCACTCTGGATTTAGTTGATAAATAGCTTAATTAGTGTCAGAAACGATGAAAACCAGCAATGACAAACTGGCAAGCCGGGTCAAAATCACATGCATCAGTGTTATATCACCAACTAAATCTGCACTGTTTTCGTCCGTAAACATATACTATGGCAAAAATTGCCTGTTCAACCGACAAAACCAGATGACGGCTGTCAGTCCCGGTTTTAGGGCGTGGGTGAGGCAGATCATCAATATCTGATGCCACAGGCTTCTGTTCGCGAGCTGCCTGCCTGCTACATTAGCCGACAGCTAACGCGAAAAACAGATTACATGCCAGTAAATTTACGCGGAAAGGCGGAAAAGAGAGTCCGGGTTTAAAGATAAAGGTCTGTAGTACCTTATGTAAACCGTGAACACTGTTATAACGCGAGTGAAGTTACAGAAATGTTCGTGGTCTGTTAGATTTGAGGATAAGGAAGGCCTTGCTCAAGATGCCGGCTCAGTCCGCTCCCTGCTGTCGGAAAAAGGCATGACACGGGCCTCATTTACCTGAACCGATGCTCCGCTTCTTGTGGAAATGTTCGCAAGGATGTTGGCTCTCGGGTGTTCAGCTGGTGGACGGACTTGAATTCGCGGACTCTGGACAGTCGACACGAATTCACTCCGATTGCTCTCTTCTCGCTCCCTGATTTGGGCCTGTCAAGGAATCCAGGAAATGGCACGCAGCTCAGCGCGCATGCGTACGCACGGCAAACGGTGGGCGTGTCCGTGTGCGCTGACTCACAGCGCAAGTCATTCAGGAGACAAAAGTGAGGGCTGGCACTGTGTGAGCAGGCCACGGTTCAAAGGACTAGTGTGCAGCTTTTGATCTTAGGCGGGATAAGATTGATCATTTTATTATATTATAGCACTTGAAGGGATAGTTCACCCAAAAATGAAAATTCTGTCATTAATTACTCACCCTCATGTTGGTCCAAACCTATACAGTCTATGATCCAAACCCGTAAGACCTTTCAGACCCTCCATAGACACAGCTGCATTGTTAACTTGAAGCGGAAGCAAGCGCATGCGTGATACTCTCTTCACAATGGCGGCGCACCGCTGCAGACGGGATGAGGAGAAGAATTGTTGAATAAAGTCATTATTTTTGTTTTCTTTGATCACAAAAAGTATTCTCTTAGCTTCATAAAATTACGGTTGAACCACTGATGATACGTGGACTATTTTACCGATGTCCTTGCCATGTTTCTGGGTCTGGGAACATTTCAGTTGTGTTGCTGTCTATGGAGGGCCAGAAAGCTCTCAGATTTCATCAGAAATATCTTATTTTGTGTTCTGAAGATGAGCGAAGGTCTTACGGGTTTGGATCAACATGAGGGTGAGTGATTAATGACAGAATTTAAATTGTTGCGTGAACTATCCCTTTAATATATCTGTGCAATATCATAGTGTGGTTTTCTTGACATTTTTTGTTCGAGAGATCGCTTCTCCCTCTTAAAAGTCCTTTTTTGTACATTTGCTCTCACAAAAATATGAGGCAGCATAACTAATAAAAAGAAACATTTCTTGGGCAGGAAATCACCGTTAGAATGGTTTCTGAAGGATCATGTGACACTGAAGACTGGAGTAGTGATCCTGAAAATTCAGCTTTGACATCACATTTTTGTTCAAATAAATGCAGCTTTGAGCAAAAGAGACTTCAAATGCATTTTGAAAAAACCATATTATAAATTAACTACAAATTTCTACAGCTGGCATTTCAAACATAAATTTAAATTGCATTCCATTTCCATTTAATACTACTTTGTTAAATTCAAATTTCAAATTAAGATTCTGCATCCTGTTTGCTACCTCAATGAGCTGTCAATTTCTCATTTCCTCTTTCCCACAGGTCAAAAACAAGAAAAACAGAGGATGTACTTTTCACTTTATTAAACATTTATCCACAACTGAGGCTGGCATATACCTACACACTGAGCTTATTATGACACTCAGTGTTGTCCACCAGCTCTTGCTCAACAAGTTTCCTGACAGGTTTAGAGGCTTCCAACCCACTGCACACATCCTTGATTCAGTCACCGTCTGGTTCGAGGTTAAATAGCTCCCTGTTCATACAAAACTCAATTTTATACTCAAATGGGGCCAAAGTTGATTAAAAAAATAATAATTCTGATGAGCTTAGATCTGCTCTTATGGTCTCTTGAAGGTCACCATTGTTTCTGGTGCCATTGTCCTGCTGCATCTCCATTTTATTCAAGTCTGACTCCATTTTCTTCCTCAGACTTCAGCATGACCTCTGACCTCTTCCTCCAGGCTAGCTTAGAGGAACTCTATTGTTCTCTGATGTTTCTTCCTTCTGCAGTTTTGGAAAAAAAAGGTTACACTGATGTTGAAAAAAAACATCTTTTTTAAAGATAAAAATGTGATAAACTCATATCCGTGTGTTTGAACCTTATGTTTGCAACGCGACGCGTAAAAAGACAGTATAAGTCATTATAATCAGTAATTATGTTCCCACTGGATGCAACAAATGCCTCGAGTCGTTTATAAATGGGTTTTATTGTTTTTGTCTCATTGCGCCTGGACACGGCATCACAATACGGTAAGGGGCGTAACATTTCCATCTCACGCTTGAGGTATTCGGCCAATCGCAATGCACTAGATAGCTGGCCAATCAGAGCACGCCTTGTTTCTCAGAACGATGAGCTTTGTAAAAATCGACTCGTTTCAGAAAGGCGGGGCTTAGAGGAGCAACAATAATGTACAGTATGTGGAAAATAATGTGTTTTTGAACCTTAAACTGCATAAACACATTGCATTACACCAAATACACAAAATAATGTTCTTTTTAGCAACATCATATGACCCCTTTAAAAAATTCTCTGAGAGCCTGCAATACCAGAAATGACTTTTTTATCTTTTCTAACAGATTCCAGATGATCAAGGAACTCCTCATAAACAATCCGGAGCTTGTATATCTAGAAATGACATTCCTTCTGACTTCTTTCAAGGTCTGTCAGCAGCTCCTCACATTTCAGACTCCATTTTTTAATAGTCGCTCTGCATGGAATTGAAATCTAAGTATTTTAATCACATTCATAAAGAATATATTCTACTGGTACCCCCCCCCCCAACCCCAAATGAGCAGCTATTATCTTCTTCAATTTAATGGTGAGATCTTCCAAGTCATGCATGACCTTCTCCAGAGTGGCTGCATGTATCTTTGTATTATTTTTTCTTGAAATAACAACTTTAATTCTAAACCAGTGATGGCTTCTTTACCTGCTGAAGCTTCTCTAGATCTTTCTTTTCCTTCTGGGTCTTAGCAATACTTTCATCCCGTCGGCAAAGGTCTGCTCTGTACTTTGTCATCCAGGCCCTAAAAGCCACAGCAGGTATTTTAGAGCCAATAAACTGAATCATTTCAGATCATTATGTTACTTTATTTTAATCTGTCAATCAATAACACGTGTTTGCCTGATTTCACACATGATAGCAGATGTGTGGGGAATTTACAACCTTATTTTATTAAAATATGTGATTGCTTTCACCTGTTTTTCCTTTTCTGACTTTGCCAGAATCGATTTCCATCCTTCCAAGTCTCTTCTCAGGTCCATTAATTTTGAGAACTTCAAGCATTGGCAACATTCTTGTCCTTCTTTCACATCTCTTTCATATCCTGAATGTCCATTCTTTCATGCTGTTTTTCTACTTGATCAGCTGGTTACAGTACTTCTCAGCATCTGTAACCGTATTTAGTTCCTGAGAATATAAAAATGCAGTTCATTTTCATTAAAAATGAAAACCACATTCAGACACAGTTGCTGAGGCCAGGACTGAATCACCCTTTTCTTTTGAAACAGTAATCAGTTTTTCAAGTTCTTTGATCTTCTCTACCATTTTTCTTGATTTCTCCAGAACAGCTTACCTCTTTTTTGGCCTTCATCTTGCTCTGTTGGTGAGCCATGTGGAGCAGAATTTTAAGCTGAAAATAAAATACTGCAGGATAGGACTAGAAAAGATTAAAAAAATGATAAAAATGAATGACTTCAGAAGTATGTTTTTCCACATTATTTGAGCTTCAGGAATCTTCTCACATTTCGCTGAATGGCAGTGAAGCCATTTCTGAAATAGTGAGAGACAAGGGTTTAGATTAAACCTTTAAGTGTAAGTATATTGTATGGATTTTATGTGCTGTTTCTGTCCTGTCATTTTTGCATGTTTTATGAAAAAGAGCTGCTGTTTTACAGGAGCAGCTTGTGCTTAAACTAGAAAAGCCTTTCGGCGAATGCAGATTCCCTCTAGGATGCCCTTACATACCAGTTGCCAGGTGCAGGATTAGGAATGCGTCACAAACAGCTGGTAAACATAAGAGCATATATTGAAATAATAACAATCTATGCTGCTTGATGGAAGTGCATTGGTTAACATATCAGTATGTATGTGTTATATTCAGGGAATTTAAGGACTATAACTTATATGTAAATATTTAAAACCTGATTCATATAGCACATTTTAAAATGGTTTCTTTACAAAAAGCTTTACATAGGACATATATACAAAAAGACAAAGTAAAGATAAAATAAGGGAGCACTAGAAATATAGAATAAAAAAGGAAATGCAATAATGACAGATATTAAAAGAATAATTTACCCAAAAATAAAAATTTGCTGAAAATGTACTTACCCTCAGGCTATCCAAGATGCACATGAGTTTGTTCACTGGAGCAGATTTGGAGAAATTTAGCAATACATAATTTGCTCACCAAAGGATCATCTGCAGTGAATGGGTGCCGTCAGAAAGAGAGTCCAATCAGTTGATAAAAACGTCACAATAATTCAGAATCAGAATCAGAATTAGCTTTATTGCCAGGTATGTTTACACATACTAGGAATTTGTTTTAGTGACAGAAGCTCCACAGTGCGACAGAATGACAGTGACAAGACAAGACAGATAATAAAAACATTAATATACAGATATACAAAATAGACAATGTGCAAAATAGCACAAACACAATATACAAAATAGACAATTTAGTATGTACAGGTATGTTAGGTGCAAATTTGAAATGTAATAAGTATGTGTGTTAAAATGTGTTATAAATAAAAAAATTAATAATTCTACACCACTCCAGTCCATTATTTAATCCATCATTAAGACATTCATCATTAGGAGCTACAAACCATTGCTTCTAAACCATTAAGTCCTCTATCCTATCCTATTTGGACTCTCATTCTGACGGCACCCATTCACTGCAGAGGATCCATTGGTGAGCAAGTGATGTAATGCTAAATTTCTCCAAATTTGTTCCAAAACTAATCTACATCTTGACCTGAAGTTGAGTAAATTTTAAGCACATTTTCATTTTTGGGTGAACTACTCTTTTAATAAAAAGAATGAAATACAAAACAGATATAAATGACCTGATTGTTTAAACTCACTTGGCACAGTGCAGTGCACAGAGTGGTCATCAGTTTGTACAGCTGTTCCTGTTGGGTCCAAAGGAAATATCAACTTTAAAAAAAAAAAAAGTATATTTTGTGAGGAAGCTCAGGCATTTTGTTATATTTATAGGGGACTACGCTATAGAAAGCTGAGATGGTCTGGAAGAGCCCCTTTCTTTCTTTCTTTCTTTCTTTCTTTCTTTTTTGCGCCTAGTGGAGCTTCCTCTGCTTTGAAGAGCTGAGCCAACAAAGCCATGGAGGACTGAAACAGGCCCACCACTGTTTCGCTCAGTGGATCTTTGTTTTTGCATAGCCATCCTGCTTGTTGTATACCACCTGGGATGTGTTGATATAATCAACATGGGACGTTCTTTGGCTGAGAATCTATAGCAACAACATGGAAATCTTTCTTTCTCAAATGTAGACTTATAGTTCCAGCATAATGCATCAGCTCAAAATGGGCCTCTGGATCTTTCTACCATGCTTTTGTGTTTAGGAAGTTGCTATATCATCAGAGTAAATCATCAAAGTTAAGATGAGTGTCATACAGAGCTGCTTTGAAGGTGATAAAACTGAAGGTGCATTGAGACTCAGTCGACTCTCAAATGTCTTCATCAACCAGCTTAGAAGTGAAGTCAGATTAATTTCCCCTAGAATAAAAAGGACAAGGTGATTCAGAAGAATTGAGTATGCTGCTCTAATGCAAGTTTTGTACATTGTTTCCTTTGTGGTAGGAGAATATAAAAGACTTGTTGTTCCTGGTGGTTTTAGCATTGCCATGGCCTTTAGGACAGGGGAAAATAGAGTAAATGATTCGGTGTAAACCCTTGGCTTATAGAACAGGGCATGATGTTCCAGAGAGAGCGCATCTAAACCATTTGCTTGCCTTGAAATCTGAAGCTGGCTTCCCTCCAGTGGCTCCCACATTGGCAAAACACTGGATGACCTTTTTGGTGTTGCTCAGTCTTGCTGACACTAGTTTCTCCACTAGGAATATGTGATATTTTAAAGCTCATCTCTGTTCTCAACACAGAGCAGTGGTATTATTTATAACACACAATGGATAAATGGATGTTTTAGAGCTGGTTTCATAATTGGAATATATTATTAATTAATATGAATCTAACTTTAATTAATTTGTGAAAATCACTTTCTGCAATCACAGTTGGATGAAAGAAACAGAGCATGACCTACACCTAGAAATCTCATGTGGGTAATTACGAAAATATACCATCTTTAAAATGTGCTAAATTTACTTAATAAATAAAATTGCATAAAATTGCATTTATTTTTTCTTATCATTTACATGTGCGTGTGTGTGTGTGTGTGTGTGTGTGTGTGTAAAAAGTAAAACATAAAATCATCTTTGTGAACCAGAAATTCTTATTGTTCTCGTCATCAGCTAGTGACACTGTAGCAGCTTCTGGAAGAATAAATTTGTCTGTGATTTGTCTACTGATTGTAATATGGCTATGTTGTGTTATTATCTCACACACGGTGAGAGTGGTGGTGCCAAATCAAGCATGTGTGGACACATTAGGGGATCATTAAGGCTGCTATCTCAAAGCTGTGAACACACATGCTGCTCCCTGGATACTCAGAGGATATTCCTGACAACTGCATACATTAATTAGCTATCAAAACTATAGGCGGTATATTCTAAGATGGCTAAATTTACCTTCTTAATATTGAGATATGTAAAATTCACCAATAATTATAAAATGTAGCTGTAAAGGCAAAAAGGACTACCAATCTACCAATCTTCTTCTAACAATGGTACATTTTAACATGTCCATGTAACTATTAGCCGGTCATACACATTCCATTTAAATTATTTAAAAATAAATAAAAATATTAATACCAAAACTTTTCGATTATAGATGTGATTTTCCCATCTGTAGAGTCACATTAACTTATAATTTGGATAAAACTCTGAGTTTTCATTCACAAAGTCACTGACATATAAAACATACAGAAAATACTGTTTATTTAATGTTTTCTACTATTTACTATCAATTTATTGATCGCAACCAAGAGCACAGGGAAAGAAGCAGTCAATTTGCTTTTATAATGTTCCACCCCGTCACATTTATTCTTGAATCATGTTTATGTATATTAACAGGCCTACCTCAAGATATGGATTTTTATCAGCATATATTAATAGCACTTTAAGGCATTCTTTGTCTCTTTTATAGAATGTTTAAAATTGAATTTTAATACTTTATATATTTTTTAAATTTTAGAAAATGACTAACTACTAATGTATTTTAAATGATTTAAATCGCATTAAATTCATAAATCAAATTCATTCATTCATTCACACACAGTTTCTTTCAATACCTTTCCTACTTTATCAATTAAGTTAACAGATTTTTATGGAGACTGTTTCAGTTGGCAAACAATCAAATCCTGCACATATCGTAAATATATTATGACCAAGAGGTGGCAGAAGTGAGCTACATCATCTCAGCTGAATGAGTAAATTATGTCAATAAGGTTTCTATCCATAATCTGTTTGCACTCTTTCATAATTGGAGTAGTTTACCTATGTGACCCTGGACCACAAAACCAGTCATAAGGGTCAGTTTTCCAAAATTGAGATTTATACATCATCTGAAAGCTGAATAAATAAGTTTCTATTGATGTATGGTTTGTTAGGATCGGACAATATTTGACCGAGATACAACTATTTGAAAATCTGGAATCTGAGGGTGCAAAAAACTCAAAATACTGAGAAAATCGCCTTTAAAGTTGTCCAAATGAAGTTGTTAGCAATGCATATTACTAATCAAAAATTAAGTTTTGATATATTTACAGTAGGAAATTTACAAAATATCTTCATGGAACATGACCTTTACTTACTGTCCTAATGATTTTTGGCATAAAAGAAAAATCAATAATTTTGACCCATACAATGTATTGTTGGCTATTGCTACAAATATACCCCAGCGACTTAAGACTGGTTTTGTGCTCCAGGGTCACATATGTATCACATTCTAAAACATTCTCACATATATCATTTGTTGTGAATGTAGTTAGATATCCTCAATGATTGTTTCTGTACTCAGCTCATGTCTGGTATTCAATAAAGCTCTAGGGTTGCAATCACTTTCTAAAATCCAAAGCACAAAACTGCTACCACAGCTAAAGTTCATAATTTAACTAAAATATTTTTTTCGCTACTTCATAACATTATTATTGAACCCCATTGATGCAATGTATTATTAACCCTTTGTTTCAATATATTAGTTTTAATTTGCCAGCAGTAAAATTAACAATATCTTATGATTAATAAATGTGCATGTCATCTGCGGTCTTAAGACATGCCATAATTACATGATGTCCTCGATAACAATCATTCGAATGTTACCATTTATTCAACATTTTCATTTTTGGGTTGTACATCATTAAACCACATTGCATCCCACACAATGAACTGACTTAATTAAATGCATTAATATGTATTTGTTTCATTTTTAATGAGTCTTCAGATCAAATACATTTCATTATAATGCCAAAAGCACAATGCCTCTCTGCTCATTAAAGTGGTGACGGACTGAAAAAGGCCAGTGTGTGGCCTGCCTCCCTCATTAGCCTGCTGTTTATGTGGATTGGCTTTTCTTCTGCACAAGGCTATTAAATGGCTCTATTGTTTCCAGTTGCTAAACTCCTCAAATCCAATCCCTTCCCCTCAGACTAACCTTGTTTGCTTTCTACCACACAACAATTATCGAGCCACAATTAATGCAATCAGAATAATGCAAATTTAACGTAAATCATCTACATTCATCATCTGGTAATTTATTACAACCCAAAACCACAACCTCTACCAAAAGTAAAATGTTACAGGAAGCTGCAAAATGACAACATGACTTACATTTTCCCAGATTTCCTAGACATCACTTTAATTCACTTTAAATCAGTTTAAATTTATGCATAATGTCCTTAATTTTATATTCTATTCAGTTTGAAATTTCTATTCAATTTCAATCTGTCTGTCTTTTAGAAAATATTAATTAAAATTATTTACAATTAAACTGTTAATTAAAATACTCTAGATGACATCGCTGCAAAACAGCCAACATAGCACAATTTTTCATAAAGTAATTTAGCTTTGGACAACATCTCAACTCCTTCTACATCAGGTACCACAAATGTGACCCTGGAGCACAAAACCAGTCATAAGTAGCATGGAGATATTTGTAGAAATATCCAAAAATACGTTGTATGGGTCAAAATGATCAATTTTTCTTTAATGCCAAAAATCATTAGGATATTAAGTAAAGATCATGTTCCATGAAGATATTTAGTAAATTTCCTACTGTAAATATATCAAAACTTAATTTTTGATTTGTAAAATGTATTGCTAAGAACTTCATTTGGACGACTTTAAAGGCGATTTTCTCCAATTTTTTTTTTTTTTTTTTTTTTTGCACCCTCAGATTCCAGATTACAAATAGTTGTATCTCGGCCAAATATTGTCCTATCCTAACAAACCATACATCAATGGGAAGCTTATTTATTCAGTTTTCAGATGATGTATAAATCTCAATTTCCAAAAACTGACCCTTATTGTTTGTGTTTTGTGCTTAGGGTCACAAATGCACTGGAGGGCAGCGGCAGGCGGAAGAGAGAGCGCGCGCACGCCCAGCCGCGAGTACGTGCACGTACATCTGTACTAACGTGATGTCAGAACGCCGTTGAGCTCAAAAAAAATGTTAGCCTGTGTTGTTAAGTCTGAAAGCTACAGGGGATTTGCCAGACGGAAATAAAACCGTTTTACCGCCTAGAAACACATGTACAGCCCACATATTAGCGTAGCGCGTTTTTATACGTTTTTCTACCCGCTTGCAGCGAGCGTCTTGGGTTTATCCTGAGAGAAAGTTGGTTGGTTAATTTGTGGGAGTGATGTCGAATCCTGGGACTCGAAGGAACGGGTCAAGCATCAAAATCCGACTGACAGGTAAAACATATGAGCTCCTCTGTCGTTTTAATTGTGTCGTTGCTGGGTTAATTATCATTCTATACTTCTAGTTACGTTATCGTCGCTGTGTGTTTGTCGCTAATGTGTGTATGGAAGGCTAAGCGACTATCCTGCTAGCTTCTGCTGCTGCTGCTGGGGTGAGATGCAGCAGCCTGGCTCTTCATGCTAAACGCATGCTAACGCGACAAGCAGTCTTTTACTTCTCTTTAAACAGCACAATAGTCCGTGGTCTTGCTTTATTTTCACTTATGTGAACGGTATCGGCCGAAAGCAGCTCCCCCTGCACGGTTTGTTAGGATGGATTAGTCATAAATCAGCTGAGTATTAACCGGATGAAGAGGAGAGGCAGCTGTTTTCTCGGTTCCCCTCATCTGGATGGCTGTGTCTCCGTTATATATTAAGATCTTAAGACTGCCGTGTGTGGCAGACCATTCATTAATGTTTGTATGTATTACTTATTATATTTGCTCACTTAAGCGAGTTAAGAAAGGGTTACAGTGCTTGGTCTCCATATGCTAACGTACTCTTTCACAATCCACTGTTGGGGTTTTCATGGGGAGGATATTTTTCCCTTCTCTTTTGAAATCGCTTCTTACTTGGAAATGAACAGGATATGATTGGTGCGTACTGATCTCATTGATATCATCACAGAGATGGTGACAGTGCCCTGGAGGATTGCTGTCTTTAAACCAAATCTGCTGTTGACATATCGGTGTTTATGGAATAGAAAGATTAATAAATGCAAAATTACAAGGTTTTATGCTTTTTAGGGTATTATAGATTCAGCGGGGACAAGGTTTAAAGCTTTTTTCTGTTTGTGTTAAAACAAGGTCCCATTAGTTAATGCATTAATTAACATTGCACATGGAGTGATACATTTGTTACAGTATTTATTCATCTTTGTTAACGTTTGTCAATAAAAACAATGTTAGCTCAGGTCCATTAAATAATATTAACAGACTGAAGTTTTGATTTTAATAACGAATTGGTAAATGTTGAAATTATTATGAACTAAGATTAATAGATGCATTAAAAGTATTTTACTTGCTTAGTTAGTGGTAAGTTTGGTTCAGTGTTAACCATATTGTAGTGTTACTGCTTTTCCTCCCTTTCCTGTTAACAGCTGATGTATGCCACTAGAACAAGTGGACTACGTGGGCATTTTGTCATTTTAATGTGAGAAAGTTTGACGTTTAGTTGGATGTAATGGGTCTCCCGTGGCTCCATTTTTGTCTGGCAGAACTATTTTGATGTCGAACTCAACACTGTAGTATGCACTGCTTTGATGAATGCAGTGACGACACCATATAAAGACATTTTGTTCCCACACAAACAAGAGAGCTCTGAATGAGGCGGTCTTTATTTTACACAGATGTGTTTGTGTCTCACAACATCTCCTCTGTGGCCACTTGAGTTTGTTTGTGGAAGAGATGTCCAAAGCAGAGGTGGAGAGCTGTCGGGCCGCAGACAAACCCAGCGCCTCCAGCTGTGCTGCTTTCCCCCCCTGGGCCCATGAAAGGAATTCTAATTGGACAAGGAATGTCTGTCTCATGAAACAATGAGTGTTGAATCTCTTCAATGGCTGCTTCACTGTTTAGTCTCGCAGAGCATTTAAGTCCAGAGGATTTGGGTTGCCAAAGCTTGCAAGATTTGTATCTGTATGATAGTCATCAGTAGATGCAGCAGTGCTGCATGTAGGGGTTTGGGTGAGAGGATATTATTTTTCAGTGTTATTCTCAGCTTCTTGTTTGCCAGTATGTTTTGAGTTTTTTCACATAATGGCTTTCCAATTGATATCATTTACTTGGTGTAAATTAGAGAGAACGGCAGTGTTTGGCAACCACTGCATTGAGTCTTATGGACAGCTACCTAAACATATTAGCGGGTGTGGGAATCATAAGGAATTGAATGATTTTGCTTCTGATTCCTCTTAATGGTACTTCAACAATTCCTTCGGATAGTTCATTTACTCACCCTCATGTCGTTTAAACCCTTTATTTCTTCTGTGGAACACAAAAGAAGATATTTTGAGAACTCAATGGCCTCCAATGTTGTTTAGTTCCCAAAGGTCTTTAAAATATCTTCATTTGTGATTTCTGTAGTCATAAAGGTGTGAAACAACATTAATTGTCATCATTTACTCACCCTCATTTTTGGGCAGGTGATCCTTTTAATGATTGTTTTAGAATTTTGTTTTAGAAATACATTTTTGCTTATTGTACTAACTGCCTTTAGTAGTGTGTTGCTGAATGAGATTATTTCAGAACAGATATACATTGATGAATACATGCTGTTCTCACCAAGGATATTTACACACATTTTTAATGACTTTTCACAGCCTCTTTACTGGCATAGGTACAGTCATTCAAAATAGGCTTTGTACTATTTTGGAATGCTAATAATCTCCCAAAAACAATAATGTGGTAACATATTAACACAAATTCATGTATGTTTAACTTCATAACGGCATATGCACAACCAGTCAATAACTAGTCAAGTCTCACGAGCCTTTAGTGCAACATAACAATGACTGTTTTTGGTTCATGAGGTTCAGTACACTCAGTTCAACACGGTGCACGAGTTAGATCATTTCAGTATCGACAAAAGAACCAGTTCTTGTACCCAACCCCGCGTGTTAGCCTAAAAACGTGATCTTTTGACAATAATGATCAAAAATTGTTTGTAGTCAACGTGCATCACCTTGTTTTGCACACAGATTCCTGGTAGATTTAAAGTGTTGATAATCAACACCTTCGCGCTATAGTGTCTAGAAGGCTTTGACAGCAGAATGCTTTTTGTGACCTTATCAGTGAGGGGTCGTAGACAATAAGTTATTTTGCTTGAGGATAGCAATAGAGTTACCAGATCAAGGCAAGATTGAATGTTGAATTATAACTTTTTTCTAAATTCCTCCTCACTGAAACAAGTGCATTAAGTAATTTTGGAGTACAGTGTTATGTTTGATGGCCTGGAATATTTTCCCAAATTCATTTGATGTGATGTTGAAGTTTTTGATGTTTAATTGTTTTTTTAATAGTGTGTTTGTATCTGTATCTGTTAATGGTGTCACTTGCAGTGCTTTTCCCTGCTTTGTTGCTGCTTCTTTCAGTCCTTTAGTATGTCCATTTTAATTTGGGTTCGTGTTTCACACAACGGGAAGTAGGATGTGGCTTCTGCGATCATTTCTTTTCATGATTGAGCGATATTGTGGGGGTTTTGTGCACAGTAGTAATACAGGTTATGTTGTGGTGTTATGTGTTCAGTAGTTGATAGAGCCAAATTTAATTATCAATTTCTTCTTTTGACACAATGCTTATTAGACTGCAACAATAAAAACATATTAAGATGTGTGTTTTCACCTACAAGATTTTGAACTGTCTGAATATTTCTAAATTGATCACATCCAACTGAATTGTAGAACCTGATGTTAGATTATTGAGATGAATGACATTCATGACCTGATTATACCCTTCGGTAATTTCATTATAGTGGAAGAATTCTGTAAATATTTGTCATTATTGGAGCATGCACCTCCTGGTGTTTTTTTTTTTTTTTTTTTTTAAGCTTGCTCAGAAGTTATTGCCCTCATCATGGTTACAGAGTAATCAGGGAGAAATGCAAGTTTCTTATTTTCTCATTGTTGTTTCCTCATTACTTGGAAAGGTCTGTGCTGATAATGCCCTGAGAAAGCACTTGATTTCACATGTTTTCAACTGTGTTTCACCCTGAAGGTATTTTTTGTGGATTAGTTGGGCTGTTTGGTTTTTATTGTTGTTAATGAATAAGGCAGTCTGGATGCAACCGTATAAGAATGCAAAACATTACAGAGTCCTTCATTTGTATTCTACTTCTAAGTTCTCTTTTTCACTGTTGCTGTTACATTTAAACACGCTCACACACATGGGGATAATAAACTTTAAGGCCATGAGCATTCAGGCTTCAAAACGTTTGCTTGTTTCTGTGAAACAGCTGTGTTTAACTTGTGGTGTTAGTGAGACTCTGTTGTATACCTCCAAAACCTGTAAAGCTACAAAGTGATTTGCCAAAGCTGTTTCTTAAAGCCTCTATAGACTAAATGATGTGTTGATGCTTTCACAATTAGCATTTCTTTAACTAGACTCCAGGTGTGCTATTCAATCCAATCAAAATACATAGTGTTGAATAATTACTCATTATCAAATGCTAGATCTTTGTGAGTCCTGTTTTAAACAGATTATACAATGCATTTAACTTGATCAGGACGAAGGTTTATATCTAGCTCAGGAATTGTCATTGTGTTTAATGTTTTGTAGCAAAGATATAGATTGCATTTTCTGATATTATTAGCTGTATAACAGGGATGGGCGATATATATCGCGCGATATGCATGCGCATCTCGTCAGTAAAGCCGGTTCCTTGATTAGCGCTAAATCTCCATCACCTGTTTTCAAATGGCGCGGCAGTTAATACACAGAGCCGTAGATCACTGAGAAGCTACGCAATATCGCGTTCACTATCGCAGATGAATCGCCTTCGATAATGAACGCGAGATTGCGTAGCTTGTCAGTGAACTACGGCTCTGTGTATTAACTGCCGCGCCATTTGAAAACAGGTGATGGAGATTTAGCGCTAATCAAGGAACCGGCTTTACTGACGAGATGCGCATGCATATCGCGCGATATATATCGCCCACCCCTACTGTATAACGCTAGCCCAGTATGTATACTTGCACTATTATCATGTTTTGGTAGCATATTTGCTTTGTTTTCAAAATATTAGTGGTCTAACATTTCAGAATTCCAATGACTTGTTTTGCATGCTAGTTTAATGCTCACTGTTTTTGTATTCTAACTACTTAGCACGTCACAATTAGCATTGCAGCAATAAGGAAATACTTGTTTACACTCTTCAACATTTTGTTTAGGCTACATAATGAAAATCCGTTAATAATTATTAAACATTTGCAAGAAGAATATGTATTTTTTAGAAATGCTGTTATGCACCACAGTGCAAATGCGCATTAAACAGTGGGTGCCAAACCACGTGCTTTACTGAAACCACCAGTGTTTTGTGTGTGTGTGTGTGTGTGTGTGTGTGTGTAAATTGGGCTGCTTTTATGTGGTTCTAAATCTGATACCTATCTGAACATTTAAGTTCATGAGGTTATTTCACAAGTTTTTATCATTAATATCCACAATAACAGCTTTCTTTTCATATCTGTACATGTAGCTCCAGAACTTTGTTTGGACAAGATGTCAAGCACTTTGACATGTCAGAAATAGTTTTTGCAACATTAAAAGAAAAAGAGCATAAATACAAACGGAAACACCGCAAGTACATACACTCTTGTCGTCTAAGTTTGTGCGCACAAATTTATCATGAATAAGAGTTGTTGTTTTTTTTTTGGACAATGCAAAATTACCAAATTGCATTTCCATCATAATAACTGGTATGAGTGAGAATCTCCAGTTTGAATAGCAAGAAAAGAACAAGTCTTAGTTTATTGGGAATAGCCATATTGTCATTGTCTGATTGCATTATTGTGATGTTTTTGTCAATTCCCTAACATATTTCTAGCAAAGACATGTTGTTCTAACAATGCCTCTTGGCGGTCACTCATGTAAACCCAGTTTTAAGTGCATGTAAACAGGTGGTGCAAAAATGGCATCTGTGCATTAAGCCCTGCAGTGCAAATGCAGCCATGTTTGGCTGTTATATTGGCTTGATGTGCTGACTTTAGAGTAGACGCTATAAATGATTTATTGAACATCCCATGTCCCCTTGCAAACTCACCCTCTCCATAATCGTTTGCCCAGTAGCGTATTTTTTTGTAATGTGCAGCAGCTGAAGCCTGGATTATGCTCTGTGTACTAGGCTGTTGCATGGCATGGCCAGCTATTGTGGCAGGCATCAGGTGCAAGAAGCTGCATGAAAAGAGGCTTACTGCCCCCTGTGTATGTGAACCTGTGCTAGAAGCAGAGAGCTGGACTCTGGGGAATCCTGCTTATTCATTAAGGAACGCTAGCAGCGCTCTGCTGTTATCATTTCTCTGTCACGTGCTGCCTGCTTGTCTGTTTCCTCCCTTTCCTCTCCCCCGTTCCTTATCTTTTTTTTCTTCCTTGTCCTCTTGCACGTGATAATTTCATGTTCATGGTTGTGTAGGTATGTGGAGCATGTGGCCTCTCAGACATTCCTGTGCCTGATATTGATGTGAAGTCCAGCTGCTGGTTTGTAGGGGATACTGTTTGTTCGGACCGTCTGCAGCACTGTAAACTGACACTATTGATCAGAGCCAGGCCGTCACCCGTCCTGTGTAAATAAATGTCTCGATGGAAAGCTCTGGGAATGAAAGCAACAGATAGTTGTTATACAGAGGAAATGTGATTGAGTTTGTGTGTTTGCTTGCTTTTGGAGCTTCGATGCTAGTATTCCTCACCTGTGAGAGAGAACTGGTGCTTAAGAAACTGACAATTATATAATTTTAACAATTTTTCTAGTTCTTGTATAACTGCCCAATTTAAACTGTTTAAATTATTAGCTAAAATAAAGCCAAAAGGTGTTTCAAAAAGGGTGGAAAAACAAAAAATGTGAAAAAAATTCCTCAAGTTTAGGCCATGTTGCAGTGTTAAAATGCTGTTTCACGGACATTCTGTCCTCTCCACATATGACTCAGACCACTATAGCATTTGTGTTGTTTTGTGTTAAACCTTAGTCTTATTTTGAATCACTTTTTTGAGCTCAAGGTTTTTGTTATGTAATTATGATGTTCATGCACTTGAAGTCACACCATTTAACCTTGTGTGTTATAATAGACTCATCCCTTATATAAGACTCTACGCCTTGAACTGAAGAGGCATAGGTGAGAATGATTAGTATGAGACTTTGTATTGTGGTCACTCGGTGTCAGTAGCAACCAAATTGTTTGACCTCTATTATGTGATTTTTATTGTGTTGTGTTTTATTGGGTTTGTGTTTTTTTTTTTATTGCTGGGTTAATTGTTAACTAAAGCAGCGACTTCAGTATTTCAGAACGTAGGACATTAAGTTTGTATGTGTCTCACCACTTTCAAGACAAGTGGGAGTTCAGACTAGATAAGTGCAATGCCACATTTATATCATGGACTAGTCAGTGGGTTGCCTAAATGACTAATTGGTTTATGGTGATATCTACGAGACCCCTGATAAGATGTTTCTGAGAGACCTTTAATTCAAAATTCATCCCATTTAAATCCCTGCCTCTGAAAAAAAAAAAAAATAAGAAAGAAATAAACTCATTCATTCTCACAAACTTATCCTGTCCCATTCCTAGACATGTTTTAACTCAAAGGTTTGGGGTCATTATTTTAAAATAAGTCTCCAGTGCATTCTTGCTAGGATGCATTAAATTGATCAAATGTGACAGTAAAGAAATAGAAAAGAACTCTGATTCTAATAAAGCTGTTCTCTTGAATTTTTAATTCATCCAAATCAGCATCTAAATGATTTCTGAACGATCATGTGACACTGAAGACTAAGGTAATAATGGGGTAAATTCAGCTTGACCACAGGAATAAATTACATTAAAATAGAAAAGTCAAGTCAAGTTGAGCTTTATTGTCATTCCGCTACATGTGGGGACATACAGTGGAATGAAATGTCGTGCCTCACAGGATCACGGTGCTACATAAATACAGACATACAACAATGAAGTAAAACACTATAAACCTATACACAACTAACCTACTGACAGATTTTGACTAAATATACT
>JAFVLL020013382.1:52380-93364 GCA_021397915.2 Tor tambroides | reverse complement strand
TTTACTATCTCAATTTTAAGAGATTCTACGTGTAAATGCAACCTCTCTGTGACTGTTGCTCGGCTGCTTTTCCTTATCCTTGCCCTTTCTATACTCGCTTGCAATTACGCAAGTGGCTAAAGTTGATCATGAAACGCGTATTTCGAACCAATAGCCTTATGACATTGTCAGCTGTGGGTCACGACCAGGGCAGTGAAGTAAAATATTTAATTAAGAGTCGTTTTACAACCAAAGTTTATGGCAAATATTTTTGAGGTGGAGTAAATACTAAGCAGTGACACACATATTCAATGCATGGTTTTATTGAAACACTGTATCCTTTTTAACTCGGCTCTTGGGAACTTGGCTGCGCGGGGAACGCAGAATCCAGTTTAACTTTAACAGGTCAGCTCCAGCAGCGAGATAGATTTCCACAGATCTCCAAAGTTCTCGTGCTCACCTCCATGTCGCGCCAAACCGAGGCACGAGAAGGTCCAACAACTGATTCGGGGGGGTTGAGAAAGCAGGGCCTAGCGTAGGGGATACCGCCTACCAACAGGAAGTGAGCAACTGTTGCATTGCCTATTGTGTGTGCACGCTGCGTATGATATGTTTCATTGCGAGGATTTTTTCAGCGGTATACTCAGGTCTGAAAAATCCAACCTCAAATCCCCATTCAAATGAGTTAAACGCAAATCAGATGGGAATTTCAAGCGGTTACTTTTGTTAACGTGGCTCTCAAATTGTACACGTGGCGGCAGTACACCGGCTCTCTGTGAGAAAATGGCTTCCCGTCCATTACAGCAAGAGTGAGAAGTGATTCACATCTCGCAAGAACGATGGTCCGCAGTGATGCGTAATGAAGTGTATTTCGACCAACGCGCTTAATGAAACGAGCGCAGATCCTGTTTCATTGATTCCGTGAGCTTCCCTCGTGTTTAAATCACACACGACGGGCTCCTTCAGTAACGAAGCACAACTTCGCAAGGATGTCTTCATTCAAGAATGATTACGATGAGTTGACTAAAGAGGCGTAGTTGTGTGCATATCCGTAGTTGTGTGCATAATTGTAACACGTCTGATTAATCACCATGTCTTTTTAATATCTGGATAAATATAAAGTATTCCCTCAGGCACGTATACGCATCTTTAGAGTCTCTCGCCAAGGTTTACTACAATGTAAATAAAGGCTGCACTGAGGATTGCACTTCTCGTTTTTAACGTTCATTCACCACAGTGCATAAGCGTATGCTCTTTGTTGTGCCTCAAGGCCATTCGTAGGTAATTCACTCTGTTAGGTGTATATGAATTTGAACAGATTCAGTTGCACATCTCTGCTGCAACACCAGCTGACATGCTATAGATCTACTAAGAGCTAAAGGGGTCACTGATCTGATGGCCTCTGTCTAAACACTCTTGTTTTGTTATTTTTGTCAGTGGTTGTACAGAGTTAGCTTTAAAGTTACTAGGTCAAATGCATGTGTAGCCTATATTCTATTAAAAGCAACAATAAACGTGCAAAACCACAGAAAGTCGTCATCTCTTGCGTTGCATGAGATATGAATTTCTTTTCATAGTCCCGTTACACTCAGTAAACTGTTGCAAGGGGGTGGACTTTGTGGTCCTGTGAAGGAATTGGCATGTCAATACAACCCCCTGTGAGTTTAAGAGGGACTCTGAGATTTGAGATTGTGACCTGACCACACACTGTGAGGGGGATGAGGAATAGCTGGTGTGGGGGTAGGGCATCTCTTTTCTGGGTGAGGGGGACCACAGGCATGGAGCTCATCCAGGACAACAAGGAATTTAGGAGTTTGGTGGTGCATCAGTGAAAACTGTTTCTTGCTATTCCTTACAAAGTGTTATGCTTATTATACTAAATAATTAGTTTATTGATAACAGTAGAATTAGATACTATAGAATATGAACAAGTGCTTTGTTTTCTTTTGTGTCATGTTGCATTTAGCAATAAGGCTCTGGATCTTACTCAGAGGAACAAAGCGTGGTGGGAAGGAAGTTTTGAAAAGAAGCAAGAATGACTCTAAGAATAGTGACAAAATGTTTATTTACAGTTTAAAGGCTTTTCAGTTGATTTCAGTAACTTGAGGTTACTTTTTGGAGAAAATAATAAATGGTGTAACGAAAAAATCGGAAAGACACAAAGTAACACAATTAAACCTGATAAAAAAGCTGAAGTTATTTTTGGTCTGGCCCCATATAGTTCAGCGTTGTCTGATTGGCTTACATGCCTACGTATGTAATTGTAAGGCAAGTTTCTGCTGTAATTCTTAGGATCTTTTCAAACTGTTAATATTTGGAAAGCAACATTTGCATATTGGAGTCCAGAGGCAATGTCAGCCTTAAACATGGAAATGGAAGACTGTAGCTGAAAAAAACATAGACGATTAATCTTTTTTTTTTTTATGTAATGGGTGGATATGCATTTTTAATCAGACTCTTTACATAGAAAAAAAGTGAGAAATGTTGCATAACTACAAAAAACCTATAGCCACAACAAGATTCTATGTCATTGTGGAAATGCACTCTATTGACAGGAATACAACATTATTGCATGTGAATTACTTTTTATTGTATGATTATTATTATACAAAATTAGACCTAATTTTTTTTTTAATATAACCGAAAATAGATTTTCATTTTTTTTTTCATCACAAGAAAGGCAGATTAGTATGCATATTTGTGCAACCCACATGATCACCTAAAGGCTTTTTCAGAAGAAGGTCTAAGAGTGCAAGAGGGAAAGACTTCATTACTTATGTTTTCCTTGAATGCTTCCATATTTGTTTTCTTGCTTCTTCTGTATCTTCATGCATCTATAGGCAATTCTCATCATGGAAGGGACTGATAGATCTTTACAATCTTTATTAACTTTTCATTGTTTTTAATCAATTCTAAATTAAATGTAATAAATTGTCTGAATCTGAAAACAAATCATTTCGATAATTAATTCTTAATTAAATCTGACAAAGAACAATTAGATGAAATACACTTAGAAAGTACACTTAACTTCTTTAAACTGAACAGTTAACAGAGAATTTGATCCATTTGAGTAATTTTGGTTATTTTCATGCATGTACAAATACAAGAACACAAAAATGTTACAAAATGTAATCCTCTTAGTTTGAGGAGGTATAAGCATATGTTTGCAAGAACAAAAATAACAGCAGAACCAAATCTGATTGAAAATTTTCAAAGATGGAAATTTTTGTTTTCCCTCTTTAAATACCTTGGAATAAGGAACATTAACAATTCCAACATAAACCCATGCAACCATGTAAATAGTTTTATGCAACATTTTATTTATTTTGACAACCTGTTACATTTGTCTCATACAGCATCAGTTCAAAAGCATGTTTGGGATATTTAAATACTGGCAAAGAGTGATGTTATTTCTAACCTCTTGGAGAAAGTTGAGAACGATGCCCTGTCATTTTCCATGATGCCACTCAAATGATGTGAGACCCTCTCTTCTGTCTTAGCAATAACACAATATAATCTGTGTTTGTAAAATCCTGTAAATCCAGTTTTATTAATTTAATCAGTAAGCCACAATGAAGACCCAGCAGTATGTTTAGTGTGTACTGAAACAGTTTTGTTGTGCATTTTTTGAACAAACTGTTTCAAACTGTCTTCTCTTTTATTTCTAATAATATGTATAAACACATATCTAAAAATATTTCCAGTTTGTAAAAACATCTAAACTAGATCTTTTTAAAATAGATGTCCCTTTAAAACCTGTTGATGCAACCTACACACACACAAAAAAATGTGGGTTTATAAAAATGTTTGATTTAAATGCTGTGTGCAAATAAATAAATTATATTACAAGCAGTGTTTCATTTACATACAATTCCACTGATAAATAATTAGTAGCTTATATCTGTTATAATCCAGCCCCTCCCAATAAAATAAGTTTCTCAGGTTTCCCAATAAAGTTTCTCAAGTTGAAATATGATCTAATCTCCTAATAAAATAAGCCACTAAAGTCTGAGTAAATAAGATGTTTCTTTCTCTTGTAGTGTGCAAGTTAACATATTTGAAGCTTTTAGGAAGACAAGTCATTTCCAACAAAAACAAAATAGTTAACAGCACAACACACAAGCAAATTAATTATTTTAATGCAATTTATGTATGCAATTTAAACGCACAATACAAGCACGAATAAAACAAATAATCAGCAAAATCAAAAATACCACTCCAATATTAATCATGCAAGCCTTTTTGAAAAATAAAGTTTTGTTAACAAATTAAAGAAAAGTGACTTAGATTAAAAAAATGTTTGACGTACAATCATACAATAAGACCAAACAAGACAAGATAAATTAACAAGAAAAGGAAGAAAGAAAGAAAGAAAGAAAGAAAGAAAGAAAGAAGGGAATGATCATCATTCAATGCACACGCTGTTGTTGAACTACCTGACAGATTCATATCATCACTTCCTCTACTGTATTAAACTTCTCGATGCTGATGCATTGAATATTCGATATCCGGTTTTTCGAACGACAAAGAAACAGATTTTATGACCAGCAACTTGAAGCTAATATGCGGTTTTTCACAAAATGGAGAGGGGGAGGGTGTGTCCAATCAGAGGAGAGTTTCGCCTCTAAACTGGTGACGCACATAACACACCCCCGTGCGTATAATGTGAACACAATTATTCTCACAAGTTATTGCATTTCCCTCGTCCATATACTGTATAGATACGATTTATGCTTCAGTTCACGTATATCGAAGTATGTGTTTTTCTTCACCAACCTTAAGTAATATTAACCTACTGAGCGTTTATAACACAATAAGCAATTTTTATTCATTTAAGCGTGTCAAATGCGCCTGATTTGCTACTCGTAGAGAGAGAGAGAGAGAGAGAGAGAGCTTTGGGAAACAAGCTGTGTTGACTCTCATATCAGAGATCTAACTTATCGACAGTTGCATCAACAGCTCTCCCTATCAATTCTGCAAACTACAAACTATATTTAACGCTCAAAACGAGATCAAGAGATCGACAGCTATAAGATGTTGGTGTTTGAAGTGTATTATGTCCAATAGGGCAATGACTAGCACGTGGCTGCTTCCACCAAGCGGGCATTTTGAGATAATGCATGCTCCGAGGAACTGACACGCATAGAGAATTGTGCTTTAAGTTCATTTTAAGTGCATATTATGTCATTTATTTCTTACAGTTGATTACATGTACCATATGAAACTCCATTAAGTGAATTAGTTCATGAGACACATAAGATCTAATATCAGATTTCAAGCGAGCATAGTGGTATTTTCATTATATTGTGGGGGCAAATTCCATAAAGACTGATAATGATTGCATAGGTCCTAGGGTACAAACCACGATGAATTTCGTTTACTTGAAGCTTCTGCCAGATTGATGTCACGTGGGATATAAAACTGTGTTGTTTACCAGACGTTTCATTCATAATATGTCACTTGGATGTGACAGATATGTTGCAACAGAGTTACTGATACTCAAAGTTCGTGTAGGCTGCATTGATTTTATGTATTTGGTCAAGTGCGCCGATGCTTTCTGACAACGACATGGCTTTAAAGATTTTCAATAGCCTACATTTATAGAGATTTTCAACGCGACAAAACTGGAAAACAACTCAACAAAATAAAGCGAAATATTGTGCTGACGTTGTGTGCTTAATTCGTATATAATTTTCCAGCGCAGCTACACATTAGATTGTGAATCTTTTACCAATTGCTAAGATTGTTATTTACTTCCAGCACGTGTAAAGAAAACAAATAACAAAGACTAAAAACGACTAAAATGGCACACTAAATGATATAAATTGCAAGTTAAATAAAAGTTACATTAGGTTATACCAACCTAAACCGTTAACAAGACCAATCAAATCATTTAACTGTGTTCTGCGTATTTAACGAGTTATTAAAATGTTTTAAAGGTGCAAAGTCAATCTGTTACAACGACCGAGATGTTTAGCTCTTTGTAATAATTGTATGAATTAAATAACCAGTTTGCTATAACGAAAGACCAAAGTCAAATCGAATCTGAGTCAATCTAACGACTGTTCTAAATAGGAATAATGCATAATGAATAATGTATCTTAGAAAATCAGTCGTTTTGATAAATGAATGAACGCAGTGAAACTCAAATTGTTCATATTCAGTAGCCTAATAACAATTGTGTAGTTTAGATAACGCCATCATATCGCACAATAAATTACATGCCTAATTCTTTAAAGCACGAAGCATAAAGACCATCAAGAAACAACTTTCATCTAACCTTTCCTCATGACTTCCTCTGATCACTTCCTTTTAAACAGGACTTAGGCTGTTGATGACTTAAATTTATCATAAATTCCTCGGTTTCTTTCCCATTGCGATGACTTTTGTTGTCATGTTGAAGTTTGGTGTTACTCTGCATGGTCTCTCGTTGCTGTAGCCTGTTGGTTACTTTGGTTAGTTTCCTGATGAACCTACGCAGGATGGATATATATATATACTGAGGTCATGAAGCGTCAACTTTCACCGCCCCTCCCCTTAAATTCAAATGTTGTCATAGATGTGCTATTGTACTGAAAGAAATCCTACACAGTTGAGTCACTATTCATAAGGCAGTCATGTGACAAAATCAAGAAACAGACGCTCCGCTATGGTGCATGCAGGCAAAAGATATCACACAGAGGCTAAATGTAGTGATGGCATTATGACAGCATAAAGGCTATGTGGATATGAAGAGAAACGAATTTATAACTCAATTCTAATGAATACTCGAAAGGATGAAGGGTCCAGGTTTTCTGATAAGTTAACCGAATCTTGTAAATACAATGAGTTTCTGTTTTCAAAGATAATTTTAGAATTAATAATCTTTTAACATTTACCAGATGATCCCTAGCCTATAATAAATAGGCTAAATAAAGTACATTTATGGCAGTTCCTTCAAAGAAGAGCTACAATTCTTCACGGATTTCCTATAGGATATATAATTATATAGGCTATAGGAATTTCCTATAATGAAGCAAATTGATCTCAAACATGAATCTTGAAAGTGCACATAACTGAACACAGGGAGATATATATAGCCTGCCACAATTTACTACAAAGCTCTTCCTGTGTTCAGTTACACTCTAAAAAAAATGGTACTATATAGCACTAAAAGTGGTTCTTGGCTCGTAATCATAGGGGAATCACTTTTAGTGCTATACAGCACCATATCTTTAAAGGTGCCATACAGCACCTTTGTCAAATGGTGCTATGTAGAACCATAAGAGGTGCCATATTGCACTGTATTTCTTCAACAAAAATGGTGCTAAACAGCACCAACAGTGGTTCTTTGGCTCGTAAAGAACCTTTAAAGGAGCTTAACAGGTTCTTTGTATGGCAGTGGTGCTATATAGCACCTTAATCACCCCAAAGCACCACTGAAGAACCGCTGAAGAACCATACAGGAGCTTAACAGGTTCTGTATATGGTAGCGGTGCCAAAGAACCGATGAAGAACCACTGAAGAACCAAGATTTGGTGCTATACAGCACCAAAAGTGGTTCCCCTATGATTAAGAGCCAAAGAACCACTTTTAGTGCTAGAGTGTATGTGCACTTTCAAGATTCATGTTTGATATTAATTTGCTTCAACTACAACTATTTGTTTCACATACCAGAACAGGTTTGACCCGGGAGGGCACAGAAAAAAGAAGTAAAGTTAAAGGTGTAATCTCTATGACATAAATTTCATACCTTTTTTCTTTGGTGCTTATCAATGTGTTTGTTAGTAATTTTGTGGTCACTGTTATTTTTAAGAGTTTTAAAGTGTTTAGTTAGGGGATGTTACATTAAGATGGTTTTAGCTGAATATTTCCTCTAAGACAATTTTAATCTTTTTCAGATACATTGATCTAACACTCTCAAAAAAAAAAAGTTACAAAGCTGTGACTGTACAAAAGCTAAAAAGTACATCTTTGTACATTATTTACCCCTAAAGATACATATTAGTACTTTAAAAGTACATATTAGTACGTAAAGTGTACATATTAGTATTTTTGAAAGGGTACCACCCCAGTGACAATTTTGTACTTCGTTTTTTTAAATGGTATGTTATTTACATAACTATTCTATAAGGTTTACACACGGAAACTGCCTCTATAAACACATCTAGCAATTTAAAAATCATCAACAGTTCAGAACTTCGGTAATTCCAGTCTTTCACACTGATTAACAGTTTTGTTTTCATTATGATACAGTTGGCTCAAGGTCTGTGGTGACAAAAGCTACACACTACCGCCCTCTAATGACAGTTCCACAATGTTTTATGATGTTTTAGCATTGTCCCTACACAAGCATTACATACACAAGGATTGTATTCCATTAATAACTCCACCATTTCAGATGGTTCGATTGTGTCAGATCAACGAGAGTTTAAAATAACACAAGGAACATATTTTGTGCCCAAAATGTATGTTTTTTTCTAATTTGCACAAAAAAGTTGCACTCAAGATATTTAAATTAAAGTCCAAAGTGTCCAAATCAGTCACAGTCCAAAATGTTTTAGAAATATATGAACTCTGTTATCAAAAACATTTTTATTTATTTGTTTTTTGTTTTTGACAAACCCTGTATAAAACTCTATAGAAGCGAGTAACTTATAATTTACATAAATAAATTTTGGCACTTTTGTAGCTTAAGATGATCCCACATAGAGCCAAATGTGTTAGACAACAGAATGCATTTACTTTCTAAATGTAATCATTAACATCTAATCAAAAAAGTCTGGAAATAATGCAAAAATAGCTATTTTGATTGTTATCTGATACCACCCGACCCCCTCAAAAAAAATAAAAAAAATAATCACACACACACTTTATATATCTATCCCCCAGTTTCATAGACAAGGCTTAAGCCTAGTCCTTGACTAAAATGTAAGTCTGAGCTGTTTCAACTGAAAGAAACTTGCACTGACTGATCTTAAAATATATCAGTGACTTTGTTTTGTCTCAAGATGCACACCAGTAATGTTTTTTTCTAAGCATGTTTATAAAAATTACTTAAATGTCTTAATTGAACTGTGGCCTAATCCTGGCTTTAGTCTAAACCCCGTCTGTGAAACTGGGCCTATATCTATCTATCTATCTATCTATCTATCTAAACTATGGACTTAGCTTATAGAAATACATAAAATCAACATGTGAACTTCTAAAACACACTCCCACTGCCCCTGCAATTTTGAATGATTAAAATAGTAAGTTGAGGAAACAAATGAAATCAAAGAGAGGCACAAGTAATCAGAATCAGATTTATATATATTTTCTTATTACAGTTGCAACTGATCGATACATTAATTATTTACATAATTCATTCTCATTTTGCTAACAAGGGAAAAGCATTAGTACATCACAAAGTCAAACTCATAGTCAGGGAACTGTTTCCTGTTGCAGGGCGTTCTAGAAGAGAAACAGACTCAAGAGTCAAATTTTTCATTCAAAACAAACAATCAAGCAACCTAACAGTGTTGTCTTATCAAAATATGATGTCCTAGACCAGAATTTATTCTCTCGAGAAATCAACTGCTTCAAAATGCTAGCACATGCAAAGCCTCACAACTGTGCTTGGGCCCATCGGAGAATGCGAAACTATGTTAAAAGAGTTGTTTTGTGGATCACTTAATATATGTAATCTGCTTGTTTGTGAATAAAATGCATTAGAATTGTACATGTATACAAAATACTAAAAGCTGCCAGTTTGGTTGTGTTTAGCATGCTGTGGAAAACTATATGCCTGCTATTTAAAGGGATGGATTGCAATAGATTTCTGCAAAATATTTAAGAGCATAGATAGTCATGAACCACGGTGTCAAGTAACGGTTGAATATTATCCCATTCCTCTTCCCCCAATCTGTACTAGGCAGCTTCATCCTGTTGCATATGAGGACACCAGTGGCCACAGTATCCCCGGTAAAGAGAAGGACATTTGTAGCAGTATCGAGGGACACTTTGAGCGGAGGCTGGAGTGGAATCGCTGTCTAAGCATTACGAGTAAAAGAACCAAGAAAAGTGAGCAAAAGTAAGTTTCGAGCTTGGTGAAAATTCGAGGTTATTCCCAGAACAATAACAGAACAGATGTCTCATTTGACACTCAACAGCTTCACAATTAGAGACAGACTGAAGTTCACCAAACGAAACTGTATTTCCAACAAGTCGACGACACACAAAAGGCAACCGTTCCCATAAGTGCTCGGCAGGCTGCTGATACTTTCACCAGTTCAATAGCATTTTAAGAACATTAAAATAAAACTTCTCTATGAACAACTATATATACACATTTTTTTTTTTTAAGTTGCATCCGTCTTAAAGTGTGGTACTCGATTCATTCTGAATTTGTATCTCAATTCATGTTTTAAACGATTTCGTGAGAGAAATAAAATGTTTTAGAAAGAGGAACAAAAACTAAGTGTGAAATGTGTGTATTTGCAAGTAAACCGGTTTGTTTTAAGAGTCATTTTATTATCATCATTAATTACTTGATTTAGTATGACTTCTTGTTTTCTGTTAGCTCTACATTGGATGCAGGAAGGGACAGAGAAACATGGACTCAAAAAAGCTGAGGCTGTGATGACCTGCTGAGAAGCCGGCGTATACATCTTTGTCACTTACAAATGTACACACGCACACATACATCTATACACCTCATTCCCCCTCCGGACTGAACCTCTTCTCCATCAGGGGGAAGAAAACAAAAAAAACAAACAGAAAAACAAAAGGCAGTCACTGGCCAGCACACAAGGAGCAAGAGGAAAATTATTAACTAATCGGATGAGACAGAAACTCTGTCCTCTGTCAGTAGAATCGCCAGGATTTTCAGCACTCCTTACATCTGTGCTCACTTGAGAGGAGTCCGGCGCTGCAGGTAAAGGAGAACGGTCTAACCTTGCTCGCTTCGCACCCCAATAGAGGGCACTCTAAGGCTGTGAGCTGCCCTGACTGTCCGGATCGGTGCCGGATGAGCTGGTGTCTGAGTCAGAGTCACCATCGTTGTCCTCTGGCGGGCACTTTTCCCGCAATCGCCTCTGGATGGCTCTGAGACGGGTCAACAGACCCTGGTAGTCAAAACGACCTCTCTTCTCCCCAAAAGGATCCTGCAAGAAATAGAACAAAATATATCAATTTGATGGAAAACAAAAAGGGAAGGAACCGGGCATTTAGGATATTTAACCAAACTAAGGTGCCAAGATTAAAAATTTTTTTTTGGCTAACAGAAAACTAACACAGAAAAAGAAAACTAAAATTACTAATTTGTTATATAATAATATATACACCCCATTTAAAGTTTGGGGTCCTTTGAAAGAAACAAATACTTTAAGCAAGAATGCTGGAAATAAACTGATCAAAAGCGATAGTAAAGACATTTACAATGTTATAACAGATTTCCATTTCCGTTTGAACTTTATTCAAAGAATCCTGAAAAAATGTATCCATTTTCACAAAAATCAAGAGCACCACTGTTTTTGACAAAGAAATGCTTTTTGAGCAGCAAATCATCCGAAGAATCATCTGACACTGAAGACTGGAGTAATGATGTGACCCTGGACCACAAAACCAGACATAAGGGTCAGTTTATATGATTTATATGAGATTTATACATCATCTGAAAGCTGAAGCTTAAATAAGCTTTCCATTGATGTATGGGTTGTTAGGATCGGACAATATTTGGCCGAGATACAACTATTTGAAAATCTAGAATCTGAGGGTGCCAAAAAAAATAAAAATAAAATAAAATTATATATTTACATACATATATAATAGAAAACAGTTGTTTTAATTTGTAATAATATTTTTGTAATAAATTTGTAATAACAAATTTATGTATATATATATATATATATATTTTTTTTGATCCAAGATGGCGGCGCGGTCAGACGCAGCGGCTGCTCCGGGTCCCAAAGACGGTGCTTTTATGTCTTTTAATGTCGTCTGTTCGTCTCTAAATAGTGTAAATTTACCAATAACTCATAAGGAAATCACTCCAAAACACATATACGATCGCAAAAGCCTCTTGGATATCGGCAACGCATACAAACACCAACTCTCGGTTGCTACCAAGAAGCTACAAGGCCTTTGTTTACTGCTGGAGCCGGACCTCAAGACCGCGGCCTCGCCTACTGATGCTACCCGCACAAGGCAGCGTCGCAAGCGGTGTGAGAGAGGACGGAAGCGCGGTAAGCGCGGAGGTATACGAGCTAGGTTAAGGGCTAACCCCACAAGACCGGCTCTTCCAACACTAACGCTCTCAAACGTTAGTTTGAAAACAACGTTAGTCGCTGGAAAACAAACTGGACTTAATTCAACTCAATCGATCTACACAGCATGAGGCAAGGGACTGTTGTGTGTTTGTTTTCACTGAAACATGGCTAAACGACAACATCCCGGACTCCGCCATTCAGATGCACGGCCTAAACTGTGCCGAGCAGACAGAGATTCATTACTGTCTGGTAAGACTCGCGGGGGTGGCTTGTGTGTGTACATCAACAAAAAGTGGTGTAACAACGCTGTGGTAGTGACAAAACACTGTTCATCGCTGGTGGAGTTTATGCTTGTGAAGTGTCGACCGTTCTATCTGCCGCGGGAATTCACGGCCATTGTTATTTTCGCGCTTTACATTCCTCCGTGTGCAAACGCTAAGGACACTCTTCGCAAACTGTACAGCACCATCAGCAACAAACAAACAACCCTGACGGCTTTTTCATCATAGCCGGTGACTTCAACCACGCTAACTTAAAAACAGTTTTGCCAAAGTTTTACCAACATGTGAACTTTGCAACAAGGGGAAACAACACACTGGACCTTGTTTACACAACAGAAAAGAGCGCTTACAAACTGAACCCCACCCCCACCTTGGGTACTCGGATCACATCTCTGTTATGCTAATCCCAGCATATAATCCACTTCTGAAACTTACCAAACCGGTTCAAAAGGAGATCACAGTATGGCCAGACAATGCTACATCAACACTACAGGACTGATTTCAGTGCACAGACTGGAACATGTTTAAAGAGGCAGCCACCTACAACAACCACACAGACCTACAAGAATACACTGAAACAGTGACTGATTACATTAAAAAGTGCATTGATGATGTGGCTGTCACCAAGACCATCACCACACGTGCCAACCAGAAGCCGTGGATGACAGCAGAGGTTCGTGGGCTGCTAAAGACCAGAGATGAAGCATTCAGATCAGGAGATAAAGCAGCCCTCAAAACAGCAAGAGCCAATCTGTCCTGTGGCATCAAAACTGCAAAACGGTCATATGCTCAAAAAATCAACAATCACTTCACAGACAGCAGAGACACACGGAGCCTGTGGCAAGCCATTCAGACCATCACTGACTACAAGCCCCCGCCACAGGCCTGTGATGATGACACATCCCTCCCAGATGCACTCAACCACTTTTATTCACGGTTTGAAATCCAAAATGACACACCTGCACAAAAACTGCCCACTCCTCCCAACGACCAGGCACTCTGTCTGTCCCCAGCTGATGTAAGGAAGACCCTATCTAGGATTAACCCACGCAAGGCTGCGGGTCCTGACAACATACCTGGCCGTGTACTGACAGACTGTGCTGCACAGCTGACGGATGTCCTAACAGATTTATTCGCTGAGCCAGGCAGTCGTCTCCACATGTCTCAAATCCACAACAATCATACCGGTACCAAAGAAATCACCTGTGTCCTGTCTAAACCGCTGCCATCCCATAGCACTGACTCTATTCATGATGAAGTGCTTTGAGAGGTTAGTCATGCAAAAAATCAAAACCAGCCTCCCCAACACACTCGATCTGCTCCAGTTTGCATACCGCCCAAACCGCTCTACGGACGATGCAATTTCCTCCACCCTCCACCTGGCTCTTACCCACCTAGAAAATAAAGACATGCTGTTCATTGACTTCAGCTCGGCATTCAACACAATAATCCCACAACAGCTCATAAATAAACTAAACCTACTTGGCCTTAACAATTCCCTCTGTAATTGGATCCTGGACTTTCTAACCGGAAGACCTCAGTCAGTCCGTGTTGGCCGCAACACCTCCAGCACTACCACACTGACCACAGGTGCCCCACAAGGCTTTGTGCTCAGCCTGCTGCTCTTCACACTGCTGACCCACGACTGCACTGCCAAGTTCAGCTCCAACCACATCATCAAGTTCGCTGATGACACAACAGTGGTAGGTCTCATCAGCAACAACGATGAAACGCACTACAGAGAGGAAGTGGCACAGCTGGCTGAATGGTGTGGCACTAACAATCTGTCCCTCAATGTGGGGAAGACAAAGGAGGTTGTGTTGGACTTCAGGAGGAGGAACTCCGTTGACCACCCCCCACTGACCATCGACAGCTCGACTGTGGAGAGAGTCAGCAGCACTAAATTCCTGGGGGTGCACATCACAGAGGATCTCACCTGGACCACCAACACCATGTCACTCTCCAAGAAGGCACAACAGCGCCTACACTTTCTCCGCCGGCTGAAAAGAGCAAGTCTCCCTCCACCCATCCTCACCACATTCTACAGGGGCACCACTGAGAGTGTGCTGACCAGCTGCATCACTGTCTGGTTCGGGAACTGTAGTGCAGCAGACCGAAAGACACTACAACGGACAGTGAACACGGCTGCAAAGATCATCGGTGCCCCTCTCCCATCCATCCTGGACATTTTCCTTGCACGATGCTCCAGCAAAACCAACAGCATCGTGAAGGACCCCACCCATCCATCCCACAGTCTCTTCCAGCTCCTACCATCAGGAAGACGGTACCGGAGCATCAGAGCCCGCTCCGCCAAACAGCTTTTTCCCCCAAGCTGTGAGAGCCCTGAACTCAAATCACCCCACCCCCCTCTGAAACCCCATGCAAACCCCTACCTCCTGAAACATGGACCACCCTACACCCCAAACATTACCACACCAAAGAAAAAACTGTATGAAACTTTTCTGTGCAATTCGAAGTGTGCTACACACAGGTGAGTGGGCCTGTACAAACCACCTGTAGTAACACACTCTCCTCTGTGCACACTAGACACTTTCACACACTGCTGTGTGTACACAATCCTAAAAAGACTCAGCAATCATATGTATGTTTACATGCTCATGCACTACAGATCATCTTGTACTGTTCCCCAGCCAGCTGCTTGACTCAATGTTTCTTTCTGCACATGTACAGTATTTATGTGAAGCATCTGTATAGTTTGTATTTCCTATTTTTATTTCTTATATTTTTAGCTTTAGTTTGTATAGGGTAAACATTTATATATAGTATACTTATAGTTAAAATCTGTTAGTAGGTTAGTTGTGTATAAGTTTATAGTGTTTTACTTCATTGTTGTATGTCTGTATTTATGTAGCACCAGGGTCCTGTGAGGCACGACATTTCGTTCCACTGTATGTCCCCACATGTAGCGGAATGACAATAAAGCTCAACTTGACTTGACTTATTACTGTTTTACTGTATTTTTGTGCAGTCAGGATGAGCATAAGAAACTTATTTTAAAAAGCACAAGAGAATTCGTTAAACCCTCTCAATAAAATGTAAACATGTTACAATCACTGATCTATAATAGATCATTTATACAGATCACTGGTTACAATATAATATCATAACACTATAGAAAAAGAACGAACAAATCACACAAAGACATTAAAATTCAATCACCATCTGAACAACAGCTCCACATAACTATGTGCGACACGACTACAAAATGCCTGAAAAGTGATTCATAGCGTGACTTGAGGACAACAACAACTCTGGAAATCCCACAGAAATGGCTGCTGGTGAATAGAAGCTGTGCGGAGTGATTCAGCTCAGCTCTTCACTCGGAGGTGTGGTAGTACGTCGGGTTCTTTGTTCCCGCTGGTCTTCTGTAAACGCTGACGTGAATGACTCACCGCAGCGAACAGGAATGTTTGTAATGTCACAATGCTCAGCGTTTGCATAAGGTTATACTTCTAATGTTATGACGACAACCAAAATGACAAATAATAAGGCGCGATGTGAAATGTAGCAAAGCACATTTGCAAACAGTCATTACCTGCATGTTCTGTCCTTGGAGATGCAGACGTTCTTTGCAGACCCCCTCATAGAAATCATAGTACTCCAGGAAGGATTTCTCCATCACGCTCCTAGCATGGAAAAACAATGCTCTTATAAGGGTGTTCAATAAAGAGGAATAAGCAATGAACTTTTTTACAGAAACACTGACACCCAAAATTAAAGTTTTCCTTTAGCCGAAAACAAACGTTATTTACAAATCAGTAAACTGATCAAATTTGTTTCATATTAAACACTCAAATAAAAAGTTGTCAACTTCTGTTTTTATGTCAACTTCTTAATACCAGAATTGTTTCTACTCCAACTTGTTGTTGAAATATAAACATGCTCATGGTGGCCGTAATGAAAACTTGTTTTCATGACAGATTTATTCAAACATACATTAACTAATGAAGACAACAGGTTAAATAAAAATATAATGAATATGTATTTCAGTGTATTTATTTATCAAAATGCTCCTCTATAGTCAGTTTAGCTGACTAACCAGTTTATGAACATTGAATGTCTTTCCTGAGGTAAATATAACATTGTAAGCAGTTTTACTGACACTTTTTTTTGCTGTTGAAACACTCATCGAATGATTACTTGAGACAATTTACATTTCAGTTTCCTTCAACATACCATCTAATGTTCATTAATGTTTATTTCGTGCTAGTAAAGCAGAAGAGATGATCCGTTCATGTGCCGCCTAAACTGAGGTGCCTACAGCGATCTGTTACATTACATTAAAAGCGGCAAAATCGGTTTTATTTTTGTATTTCATAACTATAAGGCCCGGTTTCACAAACAGGGCTTAGCTTAAGCCAGGACTAGGCCTTAGTTAAATTAGGAAATTTAAACAACTTTTACAAAAACGCCTTAGAAGAAAACATTAAGGTGTGCATCTTGACACAGAACAATGACACTGACATATTTTAAGATCTGTCAGAGCAAGATATTTTCAGTTGAGACAGCTCAAACATGGATTTTAGTCTGGGACTAGCTTAAACCTGTGAAACCGGGGGTAAAAGCTATTAATTCAAAATGAGAAATCAATATTCTTAATCCAGCACTAGAATCCACACATTTGTGAGCACACTGACACAGTCAAAACACAGATGAAAATGATTGGTTGTTAAATTTTGGTGCATCACTAATAGTAATACTTAGAGAGGTTTGGTATGGACTACAAGCGCTTTAAAAATAACCCTGATTATGCAAAATGTTCGAGGGATAATCACTCACCACAAGGCCTCGGGACACGGCACTTTGCCCTCTAGCATATCACACACTGCAACTCGCATGGTCTCGTGGCGGATACACTCGTTATAGTTTTTGCTGTCACCTGGATGCCTTTCCTAGCAAACAGATGACAGTGCAGAATAAACGATAGCAAATCACAGATTACAGGAGGACCACATCAAGGCTTTAGAGACTAAGAATGCACTGTGGGAGCTGTAGTACCTGTTCGAAGCCTGGCTCATTGTGGTAAGGGTTCTCTGTCATTAGGGACTGTATGGAGATGAGAACAGAGGAGATGCTCTGGGCGGGACTCCACGCTGGACCAGTCCAAGTGCTGTGGAAAGAAACAGCGATCAAAATCAGGATCACAACAAGGACGGAAAAGCTAGCTATAACTGTGTTAACTATATGTGACCCTGGACCACAAAACCAGTCATAAGGATCAGTTTTTGGAAATTGAGATTTATACATCAACTGAAAGCTTTATAAATAAGCTTTCCATTGAGGTATGGTTTGTTAGGATAGGACAATATTTGGCTAAGATACAACTATTTGAAAATCTGGAATCTGAGGGTGCAAAAAAATCTAAATACTGAGAAAATCACCTTTAAAGATGTCCAAATGAAGTTCTTAGCAATGCATATTACTAATCAAAAATTACATTGATATATTTACAGTAGGACATTTACAAAATATCTTCATGGAACATGATCTTTACTTAATGTCCTAATGATTTTTGGCATAAAAGAAAAATCAATAATTTTGACCCATACAATGTATTTTTGGCTATCGCTACAAATATACCCCAGCGACTTAAGACTGGTTTTGTGGTCCAGGATCACATATTATTATCATTCGTTCACAGAAAAAAACAAACAAACAAAAAAACCCTCTGATTTCTACAATACTTTTCATGTCTCGTTATCGTTATGGATGTGATGCGGACTTATCTATTCTCAGAGAATTAGAATTAATATTAAAACATATTGTCCTTGGTGTAAACAGGCCTCAATTTTGGAACTAAACGTGGCCAAGTAAAATATATGTGGAAATCCAATCACAAAAAGAAATCATTCTTACCCAAGGATGCTGAGGCAAACTTTGCCGTTGCGGTAGAAGTTGGGGTTGAAACGAACAGTGTTGTGCCCGGTGGTGATTAGTTTGACACGTGGAGGGTGGATGGGGTAGTCAGGAGGACAGCGGAACAGGAAGAGGAAGAAGCCACCCTCATATGGTGTGTCGAAGGGGCCAGTGATGAGGGCGTGAATCTGTGAAGACACGAGAAGGGAGACGGTTTATTCCAAACCACTACAGGGAGAATAACCAGAGACATCCATTCACTACAGCAATTTCCACGACTTATTACAACATTTTCCAATACTTTCAGCATTTGTTAATTTAGGTTAAAGTGCCCCTATTATGGATAATGAAAGGTTCATATTTTGGTTTTGGGAGTCCCCAACAACAGGTTGACATGCATGCAAGGTCAAAAAACACTTTCATTGTCTTATAATATGCATTTATTTTTACCTTATTTGCTTAACGACTCCCAAACGATTCGCTCGAAGATTCATTTTACCAAACCCCTCCTTTGCGTGACGCTAATCTGCGGTGATTGGTCGATTTCATTTAAAGCAGTGTTTGTGAGCTTTTACCGCTCCAAAAGCAGCACCTAGTGGCAAAGAACGAATTTGCATTTTCATTCAGACCAACGCGAAAATCATGTTTTCCCAGGTCTGCACGCGCAACAAGTGGGCGGGCAATATGCTAATGTTTCATGTTGACTTCGACATGAAACGGCTTGGGATTCGTTTTAAAAACGACTCGTTTCAATGATTCAGAGTCGACTCTTTCTTTTAAGAGACAATAACTTTATAAACGGTGCACGTTCAGATTTAAAAATTTGCAGGGTGTTTTCATTCACTTAGAGCTGTGTTACACACTGCATGAAAGGTCATTTTCAAAAATCCATAATAGGGGCACTTTAATGTTAATTTTTATACCATTATTTACCATTGTTCATTGTCAATTCATGCTTGTACATTAAATGTTAAAAACATTAATAAAAAACAAAAACTCATTACACTACTGTTTATAACAGGGTTGTCAAACTCAGTTCCTGGAGGGCCACAGCCCTGCAGAGTTTAGCTCCAACCCTAAGTAAACAGATCTGATATAGCTAATCATGCCCTTTAGGCTTATTTGAAAACGACATGGTTTGGGTTGGAGCTAAACTCTGGTTTATAAGTTTGGGGTCAGTTCAATATTTTAATGCTTTTAAAGTAAGTCTCTTATGCTTACCAAGGTTGCATTTATTTGATCAAACACACAGTAAAAACAGCAAAATTATAAGATTTTACAGTTAAAAAAATAACTGTTTTCTAGTTTAAAATACTGTGAAATTATTCTTGTGATGGCAAAACTGAATTTTCATCAGCCATTACCCCAGCTCTCAGTGTAACATGATCCTTAAGAATTAGTTTGAAACATAATTTTTTTGTAACAATATAAGTCTTCACTGTCACTTTTGATCAATTTAACGCATCCAAGCGGAATAAAAGTACTAATTTCTTTCAAAAAATAAAAAATAAATACATAAATAAAAATCATATGTTGTGCATATGTTGTAATTAACATTAATCAAGAATGATAAATGCTGTAAAAGTATTGTCCATGAAACCTAATATTTTAACTGTACACATGCAATTAATGCCTTCATTGTTTAGTAAGAATATAACAATAGAAGGAAGGATCGAGGGAACAGAGAACAGGAATATCACCATAATTGTGAAGGAGAAGTGTGCTGATGCTTACCTTAGTCATGTCATGAGGATCAGGAACCACAAACATACCTGGAGGAGGTTCTTTATAAATGGACATAATGTCTCTAAATGAAGAAAAGAAGAGCGGGGTATGAGAAGAGAATGATTACAAACACAGAGACTTCACTAATAAGAAGACACATTGGTCGAATAATGCACCATTTTTGTCAAAACACAAGGAGGAAGCAGAGGTCACAAAAATATCCTACCAAGAAAATCATTAAATCATTGAATGCCTGGATTAAAGAGACAAAATACACATAAACATAACTGACTCATTGTCACCGAGTGCTTTCGTCTTGTGTCCACATCTCCATTATTAGTCCTCCAGGGACATCTATCTCTTTGTGCCCAGGCCAAAGTCACTGCCAAGTGATAATTCCCCAGAGTGGCAACATTGTCTTGTAAATACAGTCGCCTATGATGGATTAATCTGCCTGCAACATTTGGCTGGAAAATGTTTCAGCATGCCAGGATAGTAGAGAAGGACTGGTTGTTGGTTTGAGCAATATTTTACAGATATGCAATAATCTTTTCTACTTAAAAAGGTCCCTGTTCTACTGATAAATGCCATTATTTGGTGGTTTTCTAAAGAAAGGTACCAACCAAACTACAAAATTACATTGTGTTCAACAACAACAATAAATATTCATTACGTTTACATTACATTTAGTCATTTAGCAGACACTTATCCAGAGGGACTTACAAATGAGGTCAATGGAAGCAATCAAAATTAACAAAAGAGCAATAATATGCAACATAATAAATATGAAATAATAATAATAGTAAATAACTAAATATAATAAATATATGCAGCTGAATTTGTCCGCACACTGCAAAAAAAGACCAAAAAAGGGTCTAGCAAAAATCCAATTATTTATTTTTCATATACAAAAGTGAAAAAGTGACAAAAGTGCAAAGTGTATTAAAAACAGATCAGACGTTTCAGCCCACGCTTTCTTCAGTGCTCATCAGACAAAAAAGCAACACCACACTTACATAGACATAAGCCCTATTCGCACGGGATTAGTATTATCTGGGGACCATGTGTGATTTTGAAATTACCCCCCCACATCTGAATTTCGTGTGGACCATTCACACGGGATAAGCGAAGCCTGTGATTTTACTCGAATTTACTGACTTATCTCCCGGATCCCCGGATGTCAAGGTTTTGAGAGTCCCGTTCTATGGTCCAATTAGATGGATTTAAACAAACAAACAAAAAAAACTAATATAGTTTCGTGCCCTTTGTCGTTTACATTTAATCAGGTTAAAATAATATCTCAAGCTTTATGCTTGATTTATTTGTAACACATTAAACCTTTTCAGCTTTCTCTTTCTGCAAATTGTATGGTGTAGCGATATGACAGCACCCAAAATACTATCAACGCAGCTCCATTCTTTGCGAAAGAGGGATAAAAAGGCACAAAGAGAAATAAAAATATATACTTACCCACAAATTTCTTGGCCATATCACAGAGATGCCGATTCTCGGCACGGGATTACTGACATCACAGGACCTCGGTGTTCGGCAAAACATGGTAGGTCATTTTATGGGGAATTTTTACTTACAAATTACAGGACATGGCCGATTCCGCATCGGATTAAGATCACAGACAACCTCCGCAGAATTATTACAAATGACTGGAAGTCACCAGGTAATACTAATCCCGTGCGAATAGGGCTATAATTGCAAATTGTTGACAGCTGATCTTAATTAATGAGGGATAATTGTCATGCCAACAATTTCCCTTCACAAAAAACATGCAAGATCCATCTCTTCATTTAATCCTGTTGGGGTTAATGATTTCAACTCAAAAATCCAAAAAGCCTCTCTTTGTAAAAATTTTCTATCATGGTTACCACCTCTCCTAAGGTGGTATGTGAAGGGGAATTTTTGTGAAGGGAAATTGTTGGCATGACAATTATCCCTCATTGATTAAGATCAGCTGTCAACAATTTGCAATTATGTCTATGTAAGTGTGGTGTTGCTTTTTTGCCTCATGAGCCCAGCTGCTTTGGCTGCAAAAACGGCCTGCTCTCTGGTCTGTTTTTAATACACTTTGCACTTTTTCACTTTTGTATATGAAAAATAAATAATTGGATTTTTGCTAGACCCTTTTTTGGTCTTTTTTTGCAGTGTGCGGACAAATTCAGCTACCTACTGGACTATTAACTTTCCTCTTTTGTTTTACACACCTGAGAACCGTTTTGTTTGAGCACACACAATTACTGCTTTACAATAAATATGCATAAATATTCAAATAAATATACAATAAATATTAAATTTTATGCAACAGGCATCACAAGAAATAAATACATACCCAAGATGAAAAATCAGAATGAAAAACTATTTGTATTAATGTAATAATAGTTTAGAAACTGCATGTATAGAATACTACATTTATTTATATATATATATATATATATATATATATATATATATATATATAATAACTATGCATATAACTGCCAAATTTGGATTCTTGGCACATAATAGACAGTTATGGATAATATATATAAAAATTTAATATATATATGCGTGTGACCCTGGAGCACAAAACCAGTCTTAAGTCGCTGGGGTATATTTGTAGCAATAGCCAAAAATACATTGAATGGTTCAAAATTATTGATTTTCTTTTATGCCAAAAATCATTAGGTTAAGATCACGTTCCATGAAGATATTTTGTAAATTTCCTACCGAAAATATTAAAACTTAATTTGATTAGTAATATGCATTGCTAAGAACTTCATTTGGACAACTTTCAAGGCGATTTTCTCAGTATTTTGATTTTTTTGCACCCTCAGATTCCAGTTATTCAAATAGCTGTAGCCAAATATTGTCCTATCCTAACAAACAATGATACATCAATGGTTTATTTTTTATTAATGGTTTATGTCAATGGTGAATTATTTTTTCAGCTTTCAGATGATGTATAAATCTCAGTTACAAAAAAAAAAAAAAAAAAAAAAGACCCTTATGATTGGTTTTGTGGTCTAGGGTCACATATATAATGTGCCGAGAATCAAAATCGAGCAGTTTGAGCAGTGAAATATTAAATCGGTTAGTTTGCGTTAAATCGGAAGTTTGTGTATATTCAGCCTTCCGACACACACAGACAGCCTAACGTTACTTCCTTCGCCATATGTTTGGACCGGAAAGTAAACGAACAATGCAAATATCACGCTGGTTAACTTAAAAAGTTGTCTTACATTACCCAAAACAAATACAGCGCTATATGACAGCCCAACATTAACCTTTTTATCCGGAGAATGCACTGCTGAGACGCCTTCTCGTTGTCCCAGTCGGTGCTCAGCGTGGGATCCCAGGAGGTGGCGTGAATTTGGGACAGGAGGCCCGCTCCGGCCGGGACCCCTGACACGATACCGGTCGGCAGGGACGGAGGAACGGCCACCACGGGGACTGAGGGCTCGACCAGGCCGGTGTCTGCCGGAGGCGGCGAGGCTGATGAGTGGCCCGGTACAGAATTACCCAAACTCGCGGACAGCTGCGCCATCCCCACAGAGCCGTTGGCCTCCTCCCCGAAGCTATCCGCCATCGTCGATGAACTGACCGAGGGAGCCGCTGTCAGATCAATCCGTTTCCAATTCAGTTTCTGTTTCTCCTCGCTCGGAGGCAAGTGGAGGAGGAGGGCAGGAAGAGAGAAATGACTCCTACATATTCTCCTCTTTCCCCTCTTGCGACCTCAACTATAACAACCTAATGGCGAAAGCAGGGCTGATTTTAACCTATTAGGCTATCCGAAGTAAGGTTAGCTGAGCTTGGAGACGCGTTTATCAGTTTCTCCTCGTTCGGCCTGGCCTGTTTATCAGCGTTGTTTCATTTCTCCTCACTTCCTCGTCGTTTAGAAGAAAAATAGTGCCATCTAGCGGTGCACTCCTGGAGGAGATTCAGGATTCAAACGATTCTTTCGGCATTCATCTGGTTAACAAAACTCTAAATAATGTGTTTTTAAACTACACGTCAAATTGCCAAATGAAAACAGTCCTGTACAGAAACTATTATTGGTTCATTTGGAGTCAAACAGTAACCTGAGGTTCAGTGGGGCGTATTAATCCGTGAGTGTTTTGATGCATTAAAAAGGAATCGAATCATATTGGTCGCTGTATTTATTCACCAAAATGAATCAGTTCATAAGAGCCATTTGTTAGAGAATCGATCTACTTTACTCGCGCTCGATTTGATTTACGTTTAGTCATTTAGCAGACGCTTTTATCCAAATAAGGGCAATAGAGGCAATCAAAACCAACAGAAGAGCAATAAAATGCAAGCGCTATGACAAGTCTCGGTTACGCAGGTTTATATACAGGTGCATCTAAAAAAATTAGAATATCGTGAAAAAGTTCATTTTTTTATTGTAACTTATTTCAAAAAAGTGAAACTTTCATATATTCTGGATTCATTACATGTAAAGCATTTCAAAAGTTTTGTTTTACATTTACTACACTGGTGGCTGATGCACATTTAAGAACCGTTAATGCAAACGAATCGACGAAATCTTGGGTATTTTTAATCAAATCCATCCTAGCACTAACAAAAAGAAGAGAGTTTGCAAAGCTCCTCACATGACAGGATAACTTCAATACTGAGTGCCCACAAAATATGACAGGTAACCATGGCTTCTGACAACATTTCTACATTTGTTCCTCTAGAAACAAAATATGGGATCTCCTAACAAAGAAGCTTTGAGAAACTGACAATGAGTTACTACTGTTTTACAGTAGTACAATAAATGACTGGACATTACCTAAAATTAGCTTACTTACACATACTCAGTGAGACTTTAAACTGAAAATAAGTTTAAACCAACAACCCAAGACTGTTTAAGCTGTTTGGTGGAACTGGAACGAGAGGGGAAAAAAAATGTGTAACCTCTGATATATGGCAGGAAGTGTCATCTAGTATGAACTTTAGTTGGTTTATTTAAATTGCAAAAACAGAGTTGCAACCTTTACTCAACCTTTTTGCATTGCTAGATATTATTAAACTAATCTGGAGGTATTAAGGGGATACTTTTCCCAAAAAAGAAAATTGTCACTGTCACAAGTTATATTCAAGTACATTTTTTTTTTTTTTTGGATAAACATTCCCCAATATTAGTTTTAAAAACACACCACGCTAGTCTACCTTTCCTCAACAACCTTGCATCCTCAAAGCGGAAAAACAAGAGCAACAGCAAACAGATTTCAACCATTTATTCAGATGGTCTTATGTGAAGTGAGTTCTTACATAAAACTTTCAGATAGAGAAAAACGGTACAGGGGAACATAAAAAGGGAGAGTTTCTTGTAGTTTTGTTGGAATGGCGGTGCCATGGCCTAAGCTGCGTGTCAGTTACAATCTCCAGATCAAGGGAGTCGAAGCGTGTAGAAGAGAAGACAACCAAATTACATGGCGAACAGGATGAGGAACGCCACCATCAGACAGAAAAGACCCATGGCCTCAGACAAAGCGAAACCCAAAATGGCATAGGAAAAGAGCTGCTGTTTCAGGGAGGGATTCCTGTAAATGGAGAAAAAGCAATTTAGGCACAAGCCACATGTATAACAACAAATAAACCAAGTTTAAAGGAAAACGCCACCGTTTTTTCCATATTCCAATATGTTCTTTCCTCAACTTAGACGAGTTGATACGTACCTCTCCCGTCTCAGTGCATGCACTTAATCGCTCTAGTGCGTGGCGCCACTATGCTAGCGTTTAGCTTAGCACCATTCATTCCTTAGGATCCAAACGGGGATGAATTTAGAAGCCACCAAACACTTCCATGTTTTCACTATTTAAAGACGGTTACATGAGTAGTTACACGAGTAAGTATGGTGACACAAAATAAAACGTGGTGATTTTCTAAGCGGATAAAAAGTGATAACTATAATGTATGGCGGAAGAGCACTTCGCAGCACTTCGACCTCGGCGCAGTAATATCATCACTCCTGAAAACTCCCCCTCCCCCTCTAACTTCCGTCAATACAACCAACGTGACCTCCACGCCTGCACTATCAGTAGTGGTAGAGGGAGAGGGAGAGGGAGTGATGATATTACTGCGCCGAGGTCGAAGTGCTGCAAAGTGCTCTTCCGCCATACATTATAGTTATCACTTTTTATCCGCTTAGAAAATCACCACGTTTTATTTTGCGTCACCATACTTCAGGTATAACTACTCATGTAACTTGGGTAAATAGGGAAAACATGGAAGTGTTTGGTGGCTTCTAAATTCATCCCCTGTTTGGATCCTAAGGAATGAATGGTGCTAAGCTAAACGCTAGCATAGTGGCGCCGCGCGCTAGAGCGATTAAGTGCACGCACTGAGACGGGAGAGTTATGCATTAACTCGTCTAAGTTGAGGGAAGAACATATTGGAATATGGAAAAACGGTAGCGTTTTCCTTTAAGAGGCTAATTACCTGGCATAGCCAATAATGAGGCTGCCGAACACCGTCCCGATTCCTGCTCCTGATCCGGCCACACCCACCGTGGCAGCACCAGCACCGATGAACTTGGCAGCTGTGTCGATATCTCTGGATACAGCACTGGTCTGGAACCCCCGGGTTACATTAAGAAGGCTCGCTTCACTGACTGGCAACAGAGCAGCCTGAGAAGGAGGGCAAGAAATTTAAGTACGTGCAAGAGAAGCTGCAAGTCACATGGAAGGCACTTTATAATTTTTTTTTTTTACCCCTTCAGTTTTTGCTTCCGGTCTGTTTAACACCACTGAAACAGGCCGGGCCAAAACCCTGGATCCTCCACGGACCTGAAGGGGGAAAAGAAAAAAAAAAAAAAAAAAAAATTCAGTATGAGAACTAAATGTCAATATGATATGCATTGATTTTCTATTAACAAACCTGAACAAAGCACGTTTCTGATTCAAATGTTTTATGTGAGTGAGTGCAAGGATCCAGTTGGTATTAATGTTATCAACTTTAACAACCTTAAACCAATGCACTTTCAGAGAAGAAAAAAATAATGTGTGGGCATTTCTTTACTGCTCTAGCTCCTTTCTTAATCTAGCTTCTGAATAAACCTGGCATCATTTACTATGAATATCGTTGGCTTTGTGAAAAATTCCTTATGTTCCTCTATTGCAAGACACTTTGAATGAAAGCATCTTCTAAATTCATAAACGTAAACTTAACACGAGCCTTTAAATGCATGGTTATAAATGTGGTTAGAACTAATATTAATGCAGACAATCACTTCCATGGAAGTTACTCATAATAATGGAATGGAAGTGATGCTCATAACATGCCTCTAAAAACACATGGCATTAAGGTCATTTTCTGAGACGGTATTTGAGACTGAATACATACCACAGCAGGTGAGGTGACAAACTTAGCACATGCGTACATGTTTGATGCCTGTGGAGAAGAAAGATGTTAGACAGGTGAAAGAAAAACACTAGGTGTCATACACAGCATGGCATGAAATTTAGTGTTCAATACACAGTGATATTTATTTATGGAAAGTGACAAAGACAGGAGAAGCTTGTGCCCTCAAGACTTAGTTACAACTCACTTAGCAACTGAAGAGACCTCCAATTTAAGACTAAGCCATGACCCTTTATATGCATACAGACCATCTGTTTAGATCTGCATGGATGTGTGAACATCCAACCAAAGGATGCAAGACAGCTTCAGCCCAAGAGCACATCCCCTGTAGGTCAGTGGTCAAACATGGCAGCATAGAGGTCATGGGCTGGATGTTTGACTACGGTAATACAAGTTTTTACCCACAATAAGATGTACAGATTGGAGGGACAGTTTAAGCCATCAAATCTGAGGTTATCAGACAGATCCTGTTAAACAGTCCACATTGTGACACCAGCAGCAAATAAAATTCTGTACTCAATATATAGATAGCTCAATTTTCCCTCTCATGCAAGTTCTCTTAATTACATTTTGGCTATTCATAGTTACCTAGATTGTCTATTTTGACTTCTTTCAGGTCATTGTATGGACAACCTTTTGAGCATCTAAGAATAAGGCCCATACTACTCGTTTCAAAATACATTAAGTACGAAAGGACATTAATAATCTTCTCTGAAATTACTAATCTTAAACTTCAGGTGCTGGACTTGCCTGGAAACTGCTCAGGCGGACAGGCTGGAGAGTGAAGGTCACAATATCTTTGACTGGCACTTTATTGAAACCTAAACGCATGTAAACGGTCTTACAACATGAAACGGATATAATTTAGAGCTGCACTTCATTGCAGTATAAAAATGCATGCAATTGCATGGCTTAGGCGCAGCGCTAGGTTACAGGATCTTGAGGGCCCAGCGCGAGTCAGACATTTTGCAAGTGTCACGAGCAATGTGTGAATAAAACCTCCGTGCATTTAAAAAGCAATATAAATCTCGAAGCTAAGGAGCTTTTGTGTTATTTACCGGTTGCTCGACGTGTCAGGGTCCTAAGATGTAATCGCAAACTGATTCATTCATTCATTCATTCATTCCCATGAAATGACTTTGACAAGCGGCTAGCGGAGCTTTAGCAACGCGCTTCTATGAATGGCGCTGTAGTTATATCTGAGCCGGATCAACGACTTTCGCACACTTTCACAGCTTTTAAAAAAGCAAAGGTGCCCATTATGCATCTTTAGACGAATGCAGAGAAAACCTGACTTACCTATTACATACAGCACACAAGGCCCGGGGTAACAGGGACAAACTTGCAGATAGAAGCAACGAGTACGCCGTGAAAACTGTCACCTTGTCATTTATAAGCTTCGGAACTACGTCCTCGTTTGTGATTGGGCAGAGGGTCACGTTTGCCTCCGCTGATTGGCTACAAGGCATGTCAATACACACAACATACCCAATCATGTGCTTTGTCAGGAAGGCGGCCGTTCTTTGATTGGTTTAAATGATTTAAGGAAGAACGCCGGGAAAGTCATGAATCGCATCCCGTGTCCCCTGTTTCCATTGGCTGCTCTGGGTGGAAATCCCGCCTTGTAGATTTTTTTTTTTTAATTGCAGTTTTTAAAAGAAAGAGCATACAAGGGTAATAAATTGCATCAAAACAAATACAATAATAAACGAAAACAATAATAATAATAATAAAAATGTCCGTAAACAAGTACAAATTATTAAAAATTATTTAAGGCTTTAAAATAATTTACAGTTTTATTTTAAAGCGTTGTTATTTCTTGTTTCTTTCAACGTGTACAGTCAGGTAGTGACCAATTTCTATTTTAAGATGAGTAAAATTAGGTTTTTTTCACTGCCTGAATAAAAAATTTCCATATATAATGAGGAGATTCACAGTGTACCAATTTTTGTCAACAGTATACTCATAAAAAATAAAACATCCTTTTCTTTGAGTTGCAATTCAATATTCGTACTTTGTTTAACAAAAAATGATTTTGTATAAATACAATCATCAAATAAATGGACAATACTCTCATTTTCCTCTTTACAGAAAACGAACTTCAAGTCAATGTCTTTACAAAATTGTGCACTTACCTGTTTTACAGGATAAATACGATGAGCAATCTTAAATGATGCCTCTCTAATTTTATTTGTCATACAAAAACGTCTTGAGATCCCAAAGGTCTCTTTAAATTACGCTGTATGGATGTGCGCATGCCCAGTAGCGCCATATGTAGGCCTATCCCTTCTAGAGGACGGGGTGACTGATAAATAGAATATAAAACGCTGTTCTACACTCCGGAGCAGAAGGTCGCGGTAATGCACCTATTCAATTTGGTTGCCAGCCGCCTTTAAAAACCAAGTAGTAGTAGAAGAAGAACTGAATTGCAATAGCTGCTGGAAATCTCTAGAGGGCGAGCTGTGCTCTCCTATCTGAGGGAAATTGAGAGTGGAGAGTAGGGATAATTTGGAGGTTTTACTTGTTTATTTAATAACGTTAAAAATGTTTGCGGATGTGTGTTGTATTGACTAAGTAACACTTCGAATTTTTGCCTCAAACATCTTGGAAATGTCAGCAGGCAATATCCATGTCAGTTCAGTTTGTAACCTAGAATCAATGCCTAATTCGTGACACCTGTTTAAGGAGGTAGGTGATAATTCAAACAGTATGTATGAATATGTGAACTCATATTTCTATGCGTGATCTAATGTAATCTAGTCAATATTAAAAGCATCCGCAAACTCTATGCACAATCCTTCAGATTACGAAAGATGTAAGATTACACAAACACAGCAAGAAAGACAAACAAGTTTATATGGAAAATGCATATGTCACATAATAATTGAATATGAATTTTTAGTTAATTAGAGTGGCTAATATATGCTCTGTGTTTTCATCATTTTCAGCAGAGCATGCGCTGGCCTACAGGAGAAGGGTTATATTCATACAGGTAGGAACAATGCAGATTCTTTTGTGATATTGCTAACAGCTGCTTAAATATGTTCCAATAACGTTTTGCTAAAGTTCACAGCAAGTTATAGTTCTGAATGTTCTCTGAAAACAGCACTCTCTATTCTAATTCTATTTGATCTATCTGTCGTCTTTTTATAAAAAAACAAAACAAAACAAAAAAACACATTTGACCATCTATCAATTGCAGATTTATTCTCTAACTGCTAGCTTTTCTTGTAAAACTAACACCGGCTTTCTTTTTTCTATTCTATCTACTTGTTGCTTATAAAAAAACAACAACAACAACAAAAAAACCCCATGAGGTTTCTTTTTTCTATATTCTATCTACTGGTTTTCTTAAAAAAAAAAAAAAAAAAACTTTCTACGTGTACTGCGTTAGGCTAACCAAGACTTGTAATAGCACTTGCATGTTGTTGCTCTTTTGTTGGTTATTTTCCGTGCTTATTCATAACTCAGTTGAAAATTATACGGGACAGACGAGCTTATTTGTGGAGCGATCTGGATCTGTGGTTTGTCTCATTTTATAAATCAAATTACATCATTGGGAAAATGTATGCTAAATGACTAGTACAAAAGCACTGCACAAAACCGCTCAGAGCCTCCTCAACCACCACTTTATTATATATTACCATTTTTGATAATTATGCAGCATTATGAAAGTGTCTTATGCTCATCAAGCCTGCATTTATTTGATCAAAAATACAGAAAAAACTGTAGCCTAATATTGTGAAATATTATTACAATATAAAAGAATGTTTTTCTATTTTAATTTATACTATTTTAATAAAATATCATTTATTCCTGTGATCAAAGCTGAATTTTCAGCATCATTACTCCATTCTTCGATGCATGGTCCTTCGGAAATCATTAATATAAAATATCAAAAATATACAATAGTAATGTATCAAATCTTTTGACCTAAAATTTTTTTCCCCCTAATATTGGAGATGGTCCTCACTGCAGAACACAAGTTCCAGGGGGCGAGGTTGGATCCAGATCCAACTCCTCCCACCTTACATGTACCTAAACCTACCCGTCTCCACCCCCTGATCCCTAAACCCACCCATCTCCACTCCTCAACCTACCCGTCTCCACCCCCTGATCCCTAAACCCACCCATCTCCACCCCTAAACCTACCCATCTCCACCCTGAAATCTACCATCTCCACCCCCTGATCCCTAAACCTACCCATCTCCACCCCCTGATCCCTAAACCCACCCATCTCCACTCCTAAACCTACCCGTCTCCACCCCCTGATCCCTAAACCCACCCATCTCCACCCCTAAACCTACCCATCTCCACCCTGAAATCTACCATCTCACCCCCTGATCCCTAAACCCACCTGTCTCCACCCCCTGATCCCTAAACCCACCTGTCTCCACCCCCTGATCCCTAAACCTACCCATCTCCACCCCCTGATCCCTAAACCCACCCATCTCCACCCCTAAACCTACCCATCTCCACCCTGAAATCTACCATCTCCACCCCCTGATCCCTAAACCTACCCATCTCCACCCCCTGATCCCTAAACCCACCCATCTCCACTCCTAAACCTACCCGTCTCCACCCCCTGATCCCTAAACCCACCCATCTCCACCCCTAAACCTACCCATCTCCACCCTGAAATCTACCATCTCACCCCCTGATCCCTAAACCCACCTGTCTCCACCCCCTGATCCCTAAACCCACCTGTCTCCACCCCCTGATCCCTAAACCCACCTGTCTCCACCCCCTGATCCCTAAACCCACCCATCTCCACCCTGAAATCTACCATCTCACCCCCTGATCCCTAAACCCACCCGTCTCCACCCCCTGATCCCTAAACCCACCCGTCTCCACCCCCTGATCCATAAACCTACCATCTCCACCCCCTGATCCCTAAACCCACCCATCTCCACCCCTAAACCTACCATCTCTACCCCCTAGATGTGGATCCAGCCACACCCCCTGGATCTTTGTTCTGCAGTGAGGGGCTACTGTCATATTGCCCCTTTTACATTTGAGCCCCTGCCCCTTAGGAACTCTCTGCACATCCCTGATGCAGACATTAAAAAAACATTCCATTTTATAGTTTTGCAAACATTATGGAAATGTTATTTTTGAATGTTCTCTGAACATTCTGAAATGAGTAGCCTACATTAAAAAATGTTAACGAACATCCAACTAAAACATTTCAGGAAGAAGAAAAAATTCCAAGAACGATGTCTAAAAAAAGTTTTTGTGCTAATGTTTTGAGAACATGATTAAACATCAAATAACACTGAATGAACTTACTTCAAAGGTCATAACTTTGAGGGAACCTTGCCAGAACATTATCCAAAGTTTTGAGAACGTTCCTTGTTAGCTTGGGATTACATTAACTTCTGACAACTGTGAAACATTTAAAAAAATAAAATGAATATTTGCATTTTAGTAATATTCAGTCACAATCTACTTAATAACTTGGAGAGGCTCCAAATATAAATTAAATAACAGGCTACATTTTATGTGTAATTTATACACTCTTAAAAATAAAGGTGCTTCACGATGCCATAGAAGAACCTTTTTGTCTAAATGTTTCCATAAAGAACCTTTAACATCTGAAGAACCTTTCTGTTTCACAAAAGGTTCTTTGTGGTGAAAGAAGGTTCTTCGGATTATAAAAAGGTAAGAAGGAGATGGTTCTTTAAAGAGCCTTTGACTGAATGGTTCTTTGTAGAACCATAAGGGCATCGCTCTGAAGAACCTTTTAAGCACCTTTATTTTTAAGCGTGTATAGATATACAGTAGTCAACATTTGAAGTGGGTCAAAAAAGTTAATCAAAGTTGTCCTAAGACAAGAACGCATTTTGGTTTTAGGACAACTTTGATGAAAGGTTTTGATCCACTTCAATTATATTCTGTTATACGACTGTATTCTATTACAGTTCGCGGAGAAAGATTCAAATATAAGCTGGCTATGCCCTCTAAATGTGCCATGCGTTTGTGTCTTATTCCATTCACGTGATATGCAGTATATCTGACAGCTTCTTTTAGTGGTTGAGACTTGCATACCTTTGTCTGGTGTGAACTTCACCTTTCTCTATACAAGTTTCCTTTATACTCACCTGTGTGTCTATATCATTTTAACTGCCTGTCTGAACAAGACCTTTTATGGATTATGGGCATGATAAATCAAATCGAAATCTTTCCTCTCTACCCCTAAACCCCAAGTTGGAAAAGAAAACAAAAAAAATATTCTCCTAACTTTTTTCATCTGGTGCCTGTATCTATGAAACCACAGTACGAAGCTCCAAAGGCTGAATTGTGAATTTTTGGAAACCTGCCTTCAGAAACATGTTTATCCATTTGAACTGATTTATGCTGATGAACAAATGACTGACTGATGAGAATGAATATGTGTTTTATTAGCCTATTTAATATCTAAATCATTAATGCATAGGCTGTTCATGCATATTTTGTGCATATAAAAAGCAAACTTTTGTTTTACTGCTGTCATTCATTTTAGTTGGCAGGTTATACCTATTTTTTCCAGGTTTTCATTATACGCCTGTTTGTTCTTAATGTTAATAACCGGAATAGCCCTGGATAATACAATCTCACAATGTAGCCCTTGTGTCACTGATTAAACAGAAAATGAAGCAGAACACATCCTTCAAGTAAATGTTTGACTGCACAATAATTCATCCAAAGCTTCCACAGAATCTTAGCATACTTTGAAGAAATTAGATACAGTCTGCAATTCATCAAATGTGTACAGCATGAGATAAAATGAAAGATTCTAGAAAGATTTCGCCTGAGGTTTTAAACAGAAAGGGTTGTTTCATAAAAGCCTTAATTTTATGTGTGCACAGAATTGAAACCTCTTTAATGTTGTAAATGAGTAATTCATTTTTCCTGTTGAAATAAACTGGAAATTGAATTTGAAGCAATAAATGTATTTGTTGAGAGAAATGCTTCGGTTCTTCATGAAAGTATTTTCTGAATATTCCAGAAACAGACCCTTTCTAAGAGTTTAGACGCTCTCTCTCAGCAGGAGGTAGATTTGATAAGTTTTACAGATGACAGGGGCAATAAATTACGGGTCTTTACAAGCTAAAGCTCGCAAGGTTTTCCACAAAGAGCTGCAACTGAAGCACAGACGTGGAGTTATGTTCAAGATCTGCCACTGGGCACATTCAGAGTGACATCCGTAGTAATTGTAATTACACACTTCACATGTGTCAAGTGCTTTATCAACAAACATAGCAATGAGTTTACCTATACATATTTCAGAAATGGAAAAAAGAAAAAGAAAGTCCTAGTATGTGAGCAGGACCATGAACCTGTTTTAGTTTATTTTAGAAACATGGGAATGCCTACACATGCTAAACCTACAAAGTATTATCATGTACTATACTGAATATATGTTGCAGGGGTTTTCAAACTTTTTTTTTTAATGCCAAGAACCTCTAAATTTATTGCCCTTACTCTTACTTTTTTCATGAAAATATATTATATTTTATATTGTATATTAAGTTTATATATTACTTTAAGCTTTTTCCTAAATAAAAGGAATTGGCTAAACATAATTGTCATTGCACAAAAATAAATTATTGAAGTATTATCTGAAATAAAATAATCATGAAGAATCTCTAATCTCTGACCAGTTTTTAAAAATCAGAATGAAACATCAAATACAAAATATTACACTGAGCAAGCATTTTTAAAAATAAAAAAAACTTAATAATTTTACTTTTCATCTCTAAAATGCAATCTGAAAAACAACAAAAAAACTTTTACATACTTTTGCATCCTCTTGCAGATCACTATGTCCCGAAGTTTAAAAATACTTTTAATGCTTTATTTTTTTGATAAAATTGAATGTGATTTTCTTTTTCATTTTTCCTTATTTCTGCCAGTAAGGGGCGCCACTGTAATACCCTATTATTTTTGAGTAAATTTGCTATAGGCTCAAAAAAAAAAAAAAACAGCACCTTGGAGGCCTAAACGTTTCCAAGTGAGATTTCTGGCTGTTTTGCACAGATGTAGATTTCTAGAACAATGTGGGCATAAAAAGCTTGATTTTGATGGGACACTAAAAATAGACATTGCATAATTTCTCTCAGAGTTATTAAGATCTCATACCCTCTATATCAATTTTGTCCTTCCGGAATGTACTAAATCCCTGTTTTTTTATCACTCTGGATAAAAACATTAATCAAGGCTTTGGTGCTCATTTTATAAGCTTAATGATAGCAATAATGCAAAAATCTAATAAACTATCATGTGTACACAGCATGTCAATGAGTTTGCATAACTACATTTTTGTGGATCTGTTTATAAATGACTGACAGCTGACACTAACAGGACATTCCGGTGAACCAAAAGGTGTGCCAGCTTGGGGTGTCACATTCCCTTCAGCCCACCCTGACAGTAATTCATATGGAGCTGCAGAGTTTAAGAGGCTCTTGCTGAACACTTTTGTTGAAAAGGAACTGGAGCAGCATGCACACATGAAATACTTACCATACAAAGACTATTCCTATTTTATGGCATAATTTGTTTTTTAATCATAATTATGAAAATTTTCATAATTATGAGCAAGATTGATATCAAGACTGAATCATATCTATGATAAATGTTTTTTGACTTATTTGAATATAAAACATAATCAGGATCATTCAAATGCAGAATGGATAATATAAAAACACATACTCAAAAAAAAAAAAAAAGCTTCCAAAAGGGTTTTTTTTTTTTTTGCACTGATGCCACAGAAGAAACTTTTTGGTTTCCCAAAGAATCTTTCAGTGAACAATTCTAAAAGGAACAATTTTTTTTTCTTAGTGTGAAAAACATTTGCACTGTAAACAACCTTTTGTGCAACAAAGTTTCCATGGATGTTAAAAATTCTTCATTGAACTATACATGCCAATAAAGAACGTTTATTTTTAGGAGCGTATGGTAGGGCTGGGCGATTTATTTCATGCGATATGCATGCGCATCTCGTCAGTAAAGCCGGTTCCTTGATTAGCGGTAAATCTCCATCACCTGTTTTCAAATGGAGTGGCATTTAATACACAGAGCCGTAGTTCACTGACAAGCTACGCAGTATCGTGTTCATTATCGAAGGCGATTCATCTGCGATAATGAACGCGATGTTAAGCCAGCTTGTCAGTGAACTTACGGCTCTGCTGTATTAAATGCTACTCCATTTGAAAAACAGAGTGATGAAATTTACCGCTAATCAGGGAGCCAACTTTTTGCACGAGATGCGCATTCATATCGCATGAGATATATTGCCCAGCCCTAGCGTATGGTGGAAGCAATAATTTCCACATAACTGATCCTATAGGCCTATATATCTTTAAGTATATAGATTTAATTTTATGTGATATAAAATTGAATTTTTTTTGACCTATTTCACCATATGTTAGTTTTCCTTTTAGAGAAACTTTCTTAAAATGTAGGCTATATAATTACATGAGAAGTGAAACTACATTCAATTTTGTTAGATTAATTATTGTTAGAATTTATCTTTAAAATAACTGTTGTTTTACCTGTCAGAATTTTTTAAAGTCAAGTGAAAAAAATGGCCAAAACAGGTTTTTACACTTGCATTCAAGATTTAAACTATGAAAACAAGTCTTAAGGCTTTTTGAAAACTTAGGTGTTTAAATTTTCAAAAATCCTTAAAATAAGATATTTATTCTAAAGGCAAAAATGCTTGGGATAAAGACCCACTCTGTGACTATGAACGTGCATTTGCTATAACTCGCATCTCAGTTAAGAAATTAATTACATGAGGGTGCATCAGTAGTTACAGTTGAACACTTGGGGAGTGAGAAATTTGCACTCTAAGGTCAAAGGTCACATTTTTCATGATATCACACTTGGTAAGCACAAGGCACAGATGAATTGTGGTCATCATAGAAACAAATAGAAATGTTGTTGGCACAACGGAGTGGGTGGTGCTATGGTAAAGTGGGTGTGGTTAATGTACACAGTATGTCACACCCTTGAAAAACAGGGTTTTTTTTTGTTTTTTTTTACTAAAAAGTAAAAGCAGTGTTATACCTGCCTGAAACTGTAGACACCTCGTATACTGAAATCATTATTTTTGTGAATTATAATTGACTCTGACAGTTATTGGACTTCTCACACGTTTCAATTTTGTGCTAATCTATGACCAGCACTAGTTAGTACTTTTACACTCAATCGTTTGTCACATAAATTGCAAAACGGGTCACAAATCTGCTGCAAATGCTACTTCACACGACACTCTACGTTCTGCCTCTTACACTATCCTCTCAGTATCCTCTGACTGTTGGCAGTGTAAAATCAATAGGCTCTTAACAGGCCAGCTAGGCTTATTTCCCGGCCTCAACCTTGACAAACGAGGCAGTGTGCTAATTGATCGGCACAGCCCTCACAATGTTCTCTGCGTGCCACTATGTGCGAACCATCCTTTAACACGCACGGTGAGCATGTAGGGTTGATCACTACATCTGCTGCATTGAGCCAGCTCTTAACACATCACATCATGTCCATGAATCATCTTCATGGGACAAACTGTCGATACTGAAGATGGTATATGGGAGGCAGATCATTATGACAGAGTAGATAGTGATAGACTCGGGCTAATTTTAGCACAAGTCTCAGCTAGTCACGTGAATCTTATACTGTAACACGTGCATGTCACGTGACAAAGGAATTGTGACTGCTAAGGTTTTATTTGAAAAAAATCACCAGCTATTTTTGTTCCTTGACTTAATTTACTTTACTAATTAATATATATATATATATATATATATATTAAAGTAAATCCAAAATAAAATCCAAAATAAAAGTTTTTGTTTACATAATATATGTGCTGTGTATATTTATGTATGTATAAATACACACATGCATGTATATATTTCAGAAAATTGTTGTTTATATATTTAATATATTTATTTATAATACAAATTATATGCATACAAATATAGACATGTAAAATACATGTAAATATTTTCAAAATATATACTGTGTGTGTGTGTGTGTGTGTGTGTGTATGTGTGTATATATATATATATATATATATATATATATATATATATATATACACACACACACACACACACATTATGCAAACAAAAACTTTTTTATTTTGGATGTGATTAATCGTTTGACAGCACACACACACATACACACATATATATATTATGTAAAAATTATGGATTTTTTTAATATATATATATATATATAAAATCCATAATTTTTCCATAAAAAATGAGTGCAAATTTTACTTGAATCATTTTTACTGGTTGTGTGAAATTCAGAGTTGGTCACCTTTTAGTTCATGAGTGTGAATTTAAATATCCGCAGGAAGTTGAATTGGAATTTACTAAATTCTACACATGCAATGCATTATGGAAAATGTAGTTGTTCTGTGACCCCAATCCACAAAATCTGTCTTATTGTTCTATCTTCTATCGTTAACATCTATAATTCTGCCTTTAGTTAAAAATTACAATTACATGAATTAATTTCTGTTACCTTACACAGTCAAATTTAAATAGCAATTCTGCATCTTGTTTGCTGCCTTAATTCTAATTCACAAAAATCTATGCAAACATTTTAATTGGAATTTAAAAGGCATTCTCAGTTCAGAATGGCACACTGATAAAGAGTTAGCATCTCAGGTGTCTGCACTTTGTGATACCAAAAAGCACTTAAATTTTCCCAGATTGTGAATGAAGGGGGCTTTATATCCTTAGAAAAAGAATGAAAGTGTTGTTCTTCCACACAGATGTGGGATACATTACATCTTATTTGTTGAACTTGCAGCAAGAGAAGCGTACACACAGATTTGTTTTGCTAGATCAGATTTATGATGACAGTTGTTCTGTTTTTGTATCTCTCTTATGGATAACAGTACAGACATTGACTAGCTCTGAGTGTGTCTGTCTGTGTGTGTGTGTCTGTGTCTGTGTGGTTTTTTGGCTTTAGAGAAAGAAAACCTTTTGAGCCCACAGACCAGCTGCTCATTTCTGGCCAGAGAGGGAGAGAGAAAAAGAGACAGATGGGGGAGGGAAACACTTGGTAACAGCTTCTTGTAAATAAGACTCATCCCTTCCTCTTGATGTGTACACACACACACACACACGCGGACATCTGAACATTAGATACACTCACTAGCATGAACGGATATCTAATGCAGGACTCATGTGACACAGGTTTGTTGGGCATCCAGCAGCTTCAAACCTCCCAACTGCTGTGTTCAGAAAATATTTAGCCACTCCATAACAGCACAATAATAATAATAATACACAAAAACCACATAATCAATAGAACAAATGCCTTGATTCTCTCCACAACCATCCCCCACAAACCTTTTCTCACAGACATCAGCTTCATCCCTGTCAGCGCAGTGAGCAAGTGCTTTCCCGAGGAGCTGCTGCTGTTTTTTTTAATGGGCTGAGAGGGATGTGAAGAGCCTGAGCAGTCATTCAAAGTATTATTACACTCCTGGGCTGCGTGCTGCCTGCTTGGCCCCATTGCCGAGGTCGTGGAAGATGGATGGCTTGCTGGAGCAGCAATTAATAATGTTTTTACAAGAGCAATGGAGGCGTGCGTGAGCCACGGACGGATTGGGCAGAGTATTGAAATGTGCAGGTGAATTGATTGGCCCTTCGGATTTCCTGTAGAAATCATTTGGATTAATTGAAAGCACTGGGAAGGAGGAGGGAAGGTGCGGGCCGCGTATTGATTTATAGGTCTCACTCAGAAGAAGAAGAAGAGGACGAGAAAATGGCCACTTTGCTGCTGGAGACAAGATGAGGTGGTTTCAAGCTGGCTGCCGTTCAACATTCATTGGTCTATTGTTAGCATGGAAAGTCATTTATCGTCACTGCATGGAGATACAAGTGTTTCATCAAGTATTGCTCTCAGTGTATGGTACTGCTCATGATCTCATCTTCCTTCCTTTACAGTTTTCTTCATTTGCAGTCACATTTGCTCACTAAGGCCAGTGCTGACCAGATGCACCATCATATCAGAGATTTTTTGAACAATTTTTAGTTACTCAGTACTGCCCCCTGTGGTAGTCTCAAATGTTTGCCACTACACTGTTATCATTACTTCTATAATTTATTCATCTATTGCCCTAACTTGCATTTACTATTGCATTTTATAATACAGATAAAAAAGATATGAAATAGTTTAAAATATTAATAATAAATAAATAGGTATGTTTTGCAGTGTATGTTTTTATATATATATACACACACACATATATACACATATGTGTGTATATATATATATAGATATTGTATGTATGTATGGACACAGAGTATAATGGCAATAAAATATTACATACAAATAGAATTAATTCAAAATAGAACTAATGATGTAGAACTAGTGAAACTGATTCATTAACATGATTTGAACAAGATTAAGCTTTGTGTAAAAGTCATTTTTATGTTTTGTTAAAAATATATTACTTTAATTTACAGAGACTGTTTTTAAATCTGGAAAGCAAAAAAAAAAAAAAAAAAAAAAAATAATTAGAGCAACCACATA